>PVIU01022681.1:0-28847 GCA_004026605.1 Ondatra zibethicus | reverse complement strand
CTTTTCCTAAATAGGACTGATGATTTGGGGAAAACATAAGTTAAGATCCAGATGTTGTTAGGAAATCCCCATTCTGGGAATAAAGAAACTAGGGTGGGAACTACCCAGGAGTACAACTGAGTCACCAGATGACCCCATTCCATACACAGAAAGTTATGAGGATGATAGTCATAAGTATGTGATATACAAGGGACAAAAGTGGAATTATTTAGCTCTACTATTTTTGAATAGGCTTGCTAGATCCTAACCCCCATGGTGTTTGCTACAAAGAAGTATATTGCAGCAGATGCAGAGAATTAGGCATATTTGGTCACTAAATGAAATTAAGAAAGGGTGAGAAAAAAGAAAGGCCATGATAGCAAATAATGAGACAGAAACTTTCTACTCCTAGATAAAATGAAACCACTTGTCTGAAGTTTATGTTCCCAAGGACAAGAGTTCCCCTTCTAAGGACGTGTTATGTCTAATACCTGCTCATCGCTGATGTCACTAAAAGAAGCCTTCATACTATGCCAAGTAATGATACGTGACCTTCTGGTTTGTTCTTTGTTTGAATACTATATAATGACAACATGAATTCAGTAAAGTTGCAGCAGATTCAAACTACTCTCTTGTGTGCTGTGTCTGTCTGTCATTCGCCTAACTTGTGCCTTCCTGGTACCAAGACCCTGATTTTCCCACGGTCTGAGGGGCTCCGCTGAGCCGGTCCGTGGCAATCCTCCACTACCTGGGCTACATACTTCAAAAGCCTGAAATAAATAAAAAGATAAGGGATCTTATTTAGTAATTCAGATGTTCATATTTAGTGTTCACAAGAGCATCTAACAATTAACTGGGAAACAAAGAGCATGGAAATTACTACTCTGTTTTTTTTTTGTTTTTTTTTTTTTTGACAGAGTCCACTGTGTAGCTCTAGATTTCTTGGAACTTGCTATGTAGGGGCCAGGCTAAGCTTAAACATACAGAAATCCTCTTGCCTCTGCCTCCCCAGCACTAGGACTAAAGATGAGTAGCACCATATCAGGCCTTGTTTGGTATAGGAGGTCCTTCTGTATTTCTGTTGCTTTCATTGGTTGAATAAAGAAACTGCTGTGGCCTTTTGATAGGGCAGCCCTTAGGTGGGTCGAGGAGACAGAATAGAATTCTGGGATAGAGAAGGCAGAGTCAGGGAGAGCAGCCTGCCATGAAGCTGCCAGGTCAGACACGCTGAATCTTTCCCGGTAAGCCACGACTTGTGGTGACACACAGATTACTAGAAATGGGTTAAACGAATATGTGAGAGTTAGCCAATAAGAGCTTAGAGCTAATGGGCCAAGCAGTATTTCAATGAATACAGTTTCTGTGTGATTATTTCGGGACTTAAGACGGGTGGTGGAACAAAAGGCAGGCTCACTCCTCTTAGTACAGTTGTAAATAATTTACATTGGTATAAATTTTGCTTTATTGATATAAATTTAAGGTCAATTTTGTTATATGTATATGTATTTCTGATCTTGATTAAGGTATTGTGATTGTGTAGTTCATTTAAAAATGTAATGTATAATTAGAAAGTATAGGTTGTTAATGGATAGTCATCAATAATAGTCAAGTTTGTAGTCATGTTAGTTAGATTTTCTAGATATATAGAGATATATTTCAGTTAGATAGGCATTCTTCATGTCTTTCAAAGACTACAGAATATGGCATTTAATGTTTTAATGACTTTGGACTTTTCATGACAATGAGACACATCTGCTCCTGGCAGCACCAAGCTACTTCCAGAGAAAAATGGGCATCAAAGAGGCTCCTTATGGAGTTTGTTAGCCATTTGGGCAAGAAAGTGCTCTTGCCTGGACTGTTGCATAAACTGGACACAAAGAACCCTCAAAGAGAGGACTACTAAACTTTCCTAAAGGTGAGATGATCCTTTGGGGTTCCTGATTCATAAAAGAGTCTACGAGACATTCTGCAGGATACAGAAGAAAGTGACTAAACTGTCTTTAAAATTTCCTGCTTCATGGAAATGTCTACTGGATACTATGGGCCTGTAGGCTAAAGATGGATGCCCCAATGGTACAAAAAAAACTTTGGGTGACTGTCCAGGCAACGAGATGTCTCTGTCATTTCTAGAGTTTGGAAGTTGCTTATTTCTTGTTTACTTAGGTAATATTTTATCCTTCTGGAGTCTTTGAGAGTTAAAGAATAGATAAATAGTTATAGTTTTCCATTGTTATGATAAAAGATAAAATAGATCTAAATATTGTAACTGTAATTCTTGCTTGATAACTGTTTTGTTAAAGCCTTTCTTTTTTGTTTAAACAGAAAAAGGGGAAATGGTGTAGGAGGTCCTTCTGTACTTCTGTTGCTTTCATTGATTAAATAAAGAGACTGCCTTGGCCTTTTGATAGGGCAGCCCTTAGGTAGACGGAGTAGACAGAACAGAATACTGGGGAAAAGGAAAGTGTGGCAGACGCCATGCTTCTCCGGCCTAAGATGGACACTGGTTAGACTCATGCTGGTAAGCCACATCCTTGTGGTGAATACAGATTATTAGAAATGGGCTAAATCAAGATGTAAGAGTTGGCCAAGAAGAGGCTAGAACTAATGGGCCAGGCAGAGTTTAAATGAATACAGTTTCTGTGTAATTATTTTGGGTATAAGCCAGCCAGGACCAAAAGCAGGCCAGCGGCCACAATCTGGGCAGCAGGACACAGCTCGCTCCTCCTCATGCAACACCTGTTCTTGACTTTTAAGTCAAAAATTTTAAATTATGACTTTTATTTTATTTTTTAAAAGATTTATTTATTTATTATGTATACAACATTCTGCCTCTATGTATGCCCACATGCCAGAAGAGGGCGCCAGATCTCATTGCAGATGGTTGTGAGCTACCATGTGGTTGCTGGGAATCGAACTCAGGACCTCTGGAAGAGCAGCCAGTGCTCTTAACCACTGAGCCATCTCTTCAGCCCCAATTATGACTTATAATGATAAAATCACTAAGTAATTTTCCATAGGCCAAGCTTTTCTTCTTCTTTGCCTTCATCTTTGTCTTCACCTTCTTTTCATCTTATAGAAGTTAATTCTGTTATGGTGATGTTCTGGTTCTGAAAATGGTGATTTTAGCTCTCAGCTATGTGCCATCTGACCACAGTTCACACTCAAATTACATATAAGGTACTTACCTTGTATGAACACTACATAACACAGTATTGTAACATGAAGGTCCTGGTTTTGGGGGTTTCTGTCCAGCCTGGTTCCCACAGTCGTTAAGCCCCAAAGAAATCACACAGAGAGGTCTATATTAATGATAAACTGATTGGCCCATTAGCTCAGGCTGCGTATTAGCTCTTATAACTTATGTTAACCCATTATTCTTATCTACGTTAGCCACATGGCTCGGTACCTTTTTCAGCGGGGCAGGTCACATCTTGCTTCTTCAGTGGTCTGGGCAGGAGTGGGGAAAGAGCTTCCTTCTTCCCAGAATACTCCTGTTCTGGCCCCACCTTTACTTCCTGTCTGGTTTTCCCACCTATACTTCCTGCCTGACCAATCAGCGTTTATTTAAAACATGATTGACAGAATACAGACAATTCTCCAGCACCACAGTATGCTCAAGTGGAAGTGGTCCAAGAAGATGATCCTCATACTTTGGGGAATTACAGACTCTTCTACTGTTTAGAGAATTGACTGGATTCATTTACTGAAATACAGGCTTGAGAAGACTTTGATTCATATGTGTTTGAAAGGAGAGGTATGCTGAAAAGTTATGGTTGTGTGATTATCTTTCTACAACACACTCTGTTAAGCACACAATTTTGTCTTCACTTGTCCCTTAGTCCAGATCCAGCAGATATAATCATAAGCTTTATTTTTGTTGGTCTCAAGAGGGGCTGGTGTGATGGTTCAGCAGAGGATCTGAGTTTGGTTCCCAGCCCCCACATGGTTGCTCACAACACCTGTGGTTCCAGTTCCAAGTAATCCTTCACCCTTTTCTGGCCTCCATGGACACCACACTAGATACCCAAGTGTAGGCAAACACACACACAAAATAAAAATAAACAAATATTATAACTATTTCACTTCTCAGCCAAGCCCAAGAGAAGCAATAATCCAAATGGACTGATCTTTGTTGCCAATACAAGTCGTGTGGAGTGTGATCTTCTTCACCCATTTGTAATTTCTATGAAAGATATAACTCCATCATTTTCATCTAAGTCACTCATTTCTACAGTGGTTGTAGATTGGGTTACCGTCCAGCCTAGACGCTGCCCGCTAGGCCTTAACCTACCTGGCATCTGTGGTGCCTTCTGGGTGGATGAGAAAACCAAGTAAGTTGGTGGGATCTGCCTTCACCAAAACTCTCTTCCCAGAAGCTGACCTCTGGAAGGGTGCGCTGGACGCGGGGGCCGCCAGGGGGCGCGCTGGCCTGGGAGGACCGACAGGAGCGGGCGCGTCTAGGCCGGAGGAACGCCCGCCGCACTCGCTGTCCACGAAGCGCCAGCTGAGGGGCGGGTGCAGCCGGTGCGGCGGAGGCTGCCAGCTACTCAGCTCCTCCGCGTCGCTGCGCTTCCGGAAGCCGGATTGCCGCGCGAGTCCTGTCAGTGCGAGCAACGCGAGACCGCTTCTCGCCGCTTGCGGAGAGCACCGAGCAGCCCGGCCTGTGTGCGGCGGCGACTCCCGGGACCGGACCGGGCAGCGGAGGACCATGGCAGAAACGACCGCCGCTCCGGTAAGGGCGATGATGCGCGGGCGTCTCTGTCACCGGGGCTTTGGGAGAAGCGCGGAGGCTGGGGACGACCGCGGGCCTTGTCGCCCTCGTGGGTCTGCGGCTGTTGCCCGCCCTGAAGGGCCACCGCGGACTGCAGCGCCGGGGGACCCGGGTCTGAGGTTTCTAGCTCGAACGCGCGGTGCTGCTTCTCGTTAGCCCGCAGGACCGGGAAGTGGGCTCGAGGGGTTTCTGAAATCCGCCAGCCGTTCTGTACAGCCGTGAGAGCTGTCGTTGCTAGGCGCGGCAGGACAGTCACCTGCGCGGCGGCGAAGGTAAAAGCCAAGGTGTGCCCTTAACAGAGTGCGCGTCGACGGCCACTGTCGCGCGCCCGCCCGCCTGGACAAGGCCCTGCAGGGACCTTGGAAGGGCCGACGAGGGCGCAGGCTTAGCCAGTCGTGCGTGTGCTTGTTTGCTGCAGGCCTGCAGCGGATAGATGCCAGAGCCACCAGGGCAACCGGGACAGCCCTTGCACACAGCCATTAAGGAAGGGGGAATGGTTTAACAGAACGTTCCGACTGGAAAGTATTGCTGGGGTTTGCCACCCAAGAAGCCGTTGGTCAGCTCAAAGAGACGTTTTAATAGGTCAGAAGGCAGGCAGGTCCGCTGAGGAATCGCTAGGAAGTAAGAGAAGAAGAAAACGGGAGCAGTGGTGTTGGGTGGGAAATAGAACGGAGGAGAATACCATCCCTACTCCTGGAGCTTAATTTTTTTTTTCAAACCAAAAAAATTTAAAAGATAGCAGAGACCATCATGCTGAAAGCTGTGCACATACTTTTAATTCTCTAATCATCTTGTTTAGGAGGTAAAACCGTGGCTCACACTTGGGAGACTGAGAGAGGATCAGAAATTTTAGGATATCCAAATTATGTGTCTTAGAAAAGAAAGAAAAAAAGTAAAAACAGGAAACTAATTTCAGTGATATGTGTTATTTAGCCTAATGCATGCAAAATTTCAATAGTAATCAATATTACAAAATCGTTAATAAGATTTTACAACTTTTCATACTAAGTCTTCACACCATTATTATTTTTATATGCAGCGTATCTCAGTTGAACTGACCACATTTCAGGTCCTCACTGATCACATGGAGTCAATGGCTATGGTATTGACCAGGGCAAATCTGTTTTATGACAAAGAATTGGATATTTTTAATTTTAAGAAACATTTTTAGGGGCTGGAGAGATGGCTCAGCAGTTAAGAACACTTGTTGCACTCTCAGAGGACCCTGGTTTAGGTCCAGCATTCACATGGTGGCTAACAACAATCTGTAACTCTGGTTCTAGAGTATCTGATACCCTCTCCTGACCCCTGAGGGCATCAGGTATGCACATGGTGCCACATATATACACAACGACACGGTACTGATATACATAAAACAATAAATCTAAACGATTTAAAAATATTTCTAGTCTCTGAGAATTTAATAGAATGTATTTTGATCATGTTCACCCCACTCATTCTCCTAGCTACTCCCAGATTCACCCCCCCATCCCTTACCAGTGTCCCCCAATTTTGTACCTATGTGTCTATATGACCCATGGAGTCCAATCTGTGCTTCTCACAAACTCCTTGGTGTATATTCCACCCACCGGAATGTGGTTGACCTACCAGGGGCCACACCCCTAAAAATGGGCTTTCCCTCCCCCAGATGCTGTCAGTTATCCATAGCTCCTCAGTTATAGGTGGGAGCTCATGAACCTCCTCTTCCCCTTCTGTGCTGTAGTGTTGGCTAGCTTGATTTTTTTTCCCCTAAGACACGGTCTCTCTGTAGCTTTGAAGCCTGTCCTGGAACTAGCTCTTGTAGACCAGGCTGTCCTCGAACTCAGAGATCCGCCTGCCTCTGCCTCCCGAGTGCTGGGATTAAAGGTGTCCTCCACACCGCCCTGCTGGCTAGCTTGATTTTATGCAGGCAGCCACAGTAGATAGGAGTTCATGAGTGCAGCGGTCTTGTCATGTTCAGAAGACACTGTTTCACTCCAGTCCAACCTTGGTCTTAGGACCTTGTTGCCCTTTTGCGCCATGGTCCCTGAGCCATGGGGTTTGGGCAGTGGTGTGGATGCCCCATTTGGTTGAGCACTTCACTGACGACTTCTTGTTTTTGATTTTGTTTTGGTTTTTCGAGACAGGGTTTCTCTGCTGCTTTGGAGCCTGTTCTGGAATTTGCTCTGTAGACCAGGCTGCCCTTAAACTCACAGAGATACACCTGTCTCTGCCTCCCAAGTGCTGGGATTAAAGGTGTCCACCACAATCGCCCAGCCTGACAAATTTTTTACTGCTATGACTACTATTGAGTCTTTTTGAGACAGAATCTTGCTATGCAGCCCCAGCTGGCCAACATATAGATTAGGCTGGCTCCAAACTCACAGAAGTATTCCTCCCCTGTAAGTGCTAGGACCAAAGGCATTTGCCACCACACCAGCTGTTATTTTTTTAAAATGTACCTTATAAGGCAGAAGGGTTGGTATTCAGAGTACAAGTGGAGAAACTGGTTTTAAACAAGATCAAACTCCTTTGGAAAGAAAGGACCCATGTATTATTACTGATATGTTTGGTGTGGGAAAGAAGTATAAAGAAAAATGGTTTAGGCCTAATTTCTTCAGTTTCCTTTTTTTGTTTTGTTTTTGTTTTCTGAGACAAGGTTTCTCTGGATAGCCCTGGCTGTCCTGGAACTCACAGAGATCCGCCTGTTTCCCCTCTTCCCCCTACCTCCCAGTGCTGAGATCAAAGACATGTGCCACTATAGTTTGGCTTACTTCAGTTTTTTTAAAGTAAGACACCATGTCATCTCTGGAGTGTAAGGTGCTGTGTGAACAAGTCTCTGCCCTCCCTGTGTGCTCCCAAAATCAGCAGATGGAACATCCATCACCTAAGAACGTGCTTACAGCACACCATCTCCATTTTCTTACCACACTTGCTGAATGAAAATATGGATTTTAACTGGATTGTCAATGACTTTGTGGGGCCGGGATCAGGATTTGGGATTAAGGTTTTGCGATTGTAGCCCTTGCTGGCTTGATACCCACTATGTAGCCCTGAACTCAGAGCAATTCTCCTGACTCAGTTTCCTCAGTGCAGAGGACAACATGGGGGAGTTGTGATGTGGGATTCCGCTCTGTATGATGTGAGTACCATTGGTGAATGAAGAAACTGTCTTGCCCTGTTGATAGGGCAGAATTTAGGTAGGCGGGGGTGGGGTGGGGGGAACTAAACTGATGCTGGGAGGAAGAAGGAGGAGTTAGGGAGAAGCCATGGCGCCGGGGCTGGAGACAGACGCGCTGAAACTTTGCTGGTAGGCCATGACCTCGTAGTGATGCACAGATTAATGGAGATGGGTTAAAATAAGATGTAAGAGTTAGCAAATAAGAATCTAGAGCTAATGGGCCAAGCAGTGTTTTAAATAATATGGTTTCTGTGTGATTATTTTGGGTCTGAGCTACTAAGCTGCTGGGAACCAACAAGCGACCTCCTTCAACAGAATTGATTCTCTTCTTCCACCATTTGGGTCCCAGGAATTGAGCTCAGGCTTGACTGCAAGCGTCTTTATCTGCTAAGCCGGTCTCACTGGCCGATTGCCCAGCCTTTTCTAGTTGATTCTTTTGCACATTAGTTTGAGAGTTTGTAGAAGCCTGGAGGGCACTAGATAGTGTTGGTAGTGTCAGTGAGCATTGACCGTCGGTGTGTGACAGCATCTCACATGGTTGTATGATTTACTTTTGTAGATCTCACCTGACTGCTTGTAGAAACAAGCAAAAAAAAAAAAAGTGAATGATTCAACTCAATCAAAGTAGGTCCGCCGAGCAAGTGAAGCTTTAGAGACATGAGTGAAATGGGGTTGAAAGGTGGCAGAAATAGTCAAGCAGGGAGGAAAATAAAGCCATGTACAGGTGGTAGGCCAGGGCAAATGGAATCATCATAGGCTAGAGTTATCTTTTTTTTTTAAATTTATTTATTATGTACACAGTGTCCAACCTCTATACCTGCAGGCCAGAAGAGGGCGCCAGATCTCATTACAGATGGTTGTGAGCCAATTGAACTCAGGACCTCCGGAAGAGCAGTCAGTGCTCTTAACCTCTGAGCCATCTCTCCAGCCCCTAGGCTAGAGTTATTATTAATGGATTGGAGATCAATGAAATGTGACTAAGACAGTGCATGAAGTGGAAATAGAGGGCTGTGGCCAGAGCCGTTTATCAGGTTCAGAGAATTAGGCCTTGTAGAAGCTTAGTCCAGCCTCCTATATTTATTGTCCAGATTTCTTCCATTTATGATACTCTGTTTCAAAGTACATTCAGTAATGAATGGCCTGTGACTTTCTTGGAAAAAAAATCTAATTCTGACATTGTTACCCGCCTGAAAATTCCCATCTATTTTTCCACATCTAGTTTGTCCTTTGGAGTTTTATAAGATTAAATAAACATGTTCTACTTTCAATTTCATAACCCTTGAATATTTGAAAATAGTTGTCATATTTTCTCTAGACTATGCATCCTCAGTCTGTTCAGTTATTACTAGTTGGTATAGTTGTAGTGTATAACCTCAGTGAAAGGCAGGGCTAGAATATAAATTCTTGAGAGATTTGTCGTAGAGCACTGTGGTAAGTGAAATTTGGTGAGAATTCTTTGCCTTTTCCGGAGATAGAGGAGGCAGCAGCAACTTGGACTTCTGGGCCCTTTATTAGAGAGATGGGCCAGATTGGTCCTAAGAATCCAGTTTATTTATCTTTATCACTATCTTTCCCAGTCCATCCTTGAACCCACCAAAACAGTTCCCTTGGCTTTTGATGCCAACAGGCTTCAGAGCAACAAAGTTAACAGGGACACTTAACTTTTTTGTTTTGTTTTGTTGTTTTTCAGACAGGGTTTCTCTGTGTAGCTTTGGAGCCTGTCCTGGTGCTTGCTTTGTATCCCAGGCTGGCCTCGAACTCACAGAAATCTGCCTGCCTCTGCCTGTGGAGTGCTGAGCTTAAAAGCGTGCACCACCACCACCCGGTCTAAAACTATTTTGATTAATATCAGCTGGACAGTTAAGTAGCTCATATCTCGTTGTGGTTTAGAGTCAGGATTCCTTCTAACTCAGCATCTTGCCTCCATCTCTCCATTGCACGTAGACTTCTGAATGGGACTCGGAATGCCTTACATCTCTGCAGCCTCTTCCTCTTCCTACACCTCCAGCAACAAATGAGGCACACCTGCAGACCGCAGCTATCTCCCTGTGGACAGTGGTGGCTGCTGTGCAGGCCATAGAGAGGAAGGTGGAGGTCCACAGCCGGCGACTCCTCCACCTAGAAGGCAGGACAGGGACAGCAGAGAAGAAACTAGCCAGCTGTGAAAAGACAGTGACTGAGCTTGGGAACCAGCTGGATGGCAAGTGGGCCGTGCTGGGGACCCTGCTGCAGGAGTATGGGCTGCTTCAGCGGCGGCTGGAGAACCTGGAGAACTTGTTGAGGAACAGGAACTTCTGGATCCTGCGGCTGCCCCCAGGTATTAAAGGAGATATCCCAAAGGTAATACCCCACTTCTAGGTTACAGCAGTACCACTAGCTCAGACACTAGAGGTTTAAGAGGTAGTCTTGGTCAGTCAGTTACTTAGGTATTTTTATTTCCTCTTAAAATTTCTTAGGTTGATGGAACTCTGAAGGTATTTTACATTTGTCTGCTTGAGAACTGTACTGTGTTCATATCTTTCTTGCCTTTCTTTGTTTTCGTGAGACAGTCATGTAGCCAAGGCTGGCTTTGAACTGCTGATTTTCTGCCTCTATCTCCCAAGTGTTAGGATTACAGCACGGGACAACCGTGGCTCAGTACACATTTAGAGTGTCAGCCTTCCAGAAAGAAAATCCATAGTTGACTCTAGATTCTTTTTCCTCTTTTAATTTCTTTCACTTTTGCATATATATGAGTCACTTCTCTCTTTATAAAACCGTCTGCCATAATCTTAATGAGAAAATTGAGTTCAATTTCATGAAATCAGTTAATTTGAATTTGGTTGACAATTTTGGTGAAAAGTTAGAGGGAAGACAATGTAAGGGATTATAATCATGTGGTTCTTATAAGGGCTAGGGTCATCTGTGAGTCTAGGCTGTCATTCATGGAGCAATCATGCTGAGATGCTAGCACTGTCTTTTGAATGAACTAGTTATAAAACAGGAAGTTTTGATGATCACTGTGTGACAGTGAGACACCTAGTTTCCAAACATACTCTTTCATTTATACAATTGTTTGTTCATAGACACAGGCCTTTTTAATTCTTTAAAAATGTTTTTTGGGGTAGGCATGTCTTTATTCCTAGAACTCTGGAAGTGTAGATAGGAGGATCTCTGTGAGTTTGAGGCCAGCCTGGTGTATATTACAGTTCCAGGGCAGGCCTTGTCTCAAAAAAACAAAAAACAATTTTTTTGGCTTACAAGTTTGATATGTAGCCCAGACCTGCTCACAACTTAGAATCTTGCTTCAACCTCTCAAGTAATGGGGTTTCAGGCATAGGGCATCATACTTGGGTTCCACAAGTATTTCTTGAATACATTTTTGTTTATTTTATATATTTTCTCAAAGAAAAAACTAACATATAAAACATATTTAAATACTTTTATAAAAGTAAACTCAGGTTCTTTCTAGTGTTCTGTTTTAATATGGATGCTTTAGAAGATCTCACTAAGAAAATGATATTTAGCCAGGTATGGTAGCATATGCCAGCACATGGGAGTCAGAAACAGGTGATCTCCGTTAATTTGAGGCCAGTCTATGGTACATAGGGAGTTCCAGGCCAGCCAGGGATATACAGTGAGGCCCTGTTGTAAGGGGTAGGAGTACAGGGCTAGGGAGATGGCTCAGTGGTTAGGAGCACTGGCTGCTCTTCTCTAGGACCACAGTTTGATTTCCACCACTCACATAGGCTTTCAAGTGTACATACATGCAGGAAAAACATCCATGGACATATATATTATACACACAGAGACATACATACACACACACACATATATATATAAAGAAATTGATATTTGAGCTGAGTGAACTTCAGGAAGAGGCCCAAGATTATGTATGAGAAGCTCTGAAGAAGAGCTTTCCAGGTAGGAAAGAGTAGTTAGCACAAAGTCCCCAAGGCACAGTAGATTCATAACACAGGAGAAGGAAAAAGGCCAGTTAGCCAATGTGCATGCTTGACTAGAGAAGCAGAGAGTGGGATCATTATTGAATTCTCATTGTTCCAGGAATCACCTGCTTTGGCATGATGACATACTCTTTAAATCTTAGCACTTAGGAGGCCAAGGTAGGAGACAGGGTTTCTCTGTGGCTTTGGAGCCTGTCCTGGAACTAGCTCTTGTAGAGCAGGCTGGTCTCAAACTCACAGAGATCCACCTGCCTCTGCCTCCCAAGTGCTGGGATTAAAGGCGTGTGCCACCACTGCCCGGCAGAAGATGGAAATTTGATGTTTTGTTTGAGATATAGTCTTGACTGTCCTGGAACTCACTATGTAGACCAGGCTGGACTTGAACTCATAGATGTCTGCCTGAACCTGCCTCTGATTCCCAAGTTCCCAAGTGCTGGCATTAAACCTCCAGAGTGGAGGTTTGAAATGAGTTGGGGTACAAAATAAGACTTTATTCTTTTTATGTTTTTTTTTCTTTTCTTTTCTTTTTTTTTTTTTTGAGACAGGGTTTCTCTGTAGCCTTGGCTGTCCAGAAACTTACTCTGTAGATCAGGCTGGCCTTGAGCTCACAGAGATCTGCCTGCCTCTGCCTCCTGAGTGCTGGGACTAAAGGCATGCACCACCATAACCCCTCACCACCCCCGGCCCCTGCAAGACTTTATTATTAGCAAAAAAAAAAAAACAAAAAAACAAAAACCCACAACAACAACAAAAAAGTCAACTGGCTTGGTATACTTTAACATTTTTGGAGTTCAAAGTGAAATAATTTTAAAAACTCCATAGACATTATAATATATGATTGATACTATGACCTTTAAGACCAAGGAAAGGAATTTGAATTAGAAACTTAAGTATGATGAGAAGAAACTGCAGAACTTGAGTACAGGAATTATTTCTGGCTTATGTTTAGAAAAGTTATGCTGGTTGCTTTGTGGAGATTTGTCGAGGCAAGAACAGAAACAGAGTGGAAATCGTGAGGGAGCATTAATAACAAGAAAGTGGGAGTGGTTTAAGTGATGAAGCAATGGCATTGAGATGAAGAGAAGTAGATAGACACGGGAACTGACAATAGGATTTTATTTGCTGGGAATTAGGCATGAGGAATAACTATCATTGTAAATTGTAAATTAACTGTGGGATGATTTACTTAGAACTTAGTGTTCTGTTTTACTTATTTCAAGGCTTATAATTTTCTTAAGAGTCGTAACTTGCCCAAGATCTTATGGCTACTAACAGTAAACAGCAGCATTGTATTTTAACCTAGCTGGAGCTGAAGCTCATCCTTTGTAGATTTACTGACTCTTAGGCTCTTAGTTTAAGAACTGAGAGACGCCTGGGCGCTTTTAGTCCCAGCAGAGGTAGGCAGATCTCTGAGTTCAAGGTCAGCTTGGTCTACAGAGTGAGTTCCAGGACAGCCAGGGATACACAGAGAAACCCTATCTCAAAAAGACAAAACAGAGAGAGGGAGGGAGGGAAGGAAGGCGAGAGAGAGAGAGAGAGAGAGAGAGAGAGAGAGAGAGAGAGAGAGAAGAAATGAAAGAACTGAGAGATGGATCACTTGTTGCTCTTACAGAGGATCTGGGTTCAGGTTCCAGTCATCTATAACTCTAGTTCCAGGTGATCTGGTGCCCTCTTCTGGCCTTTGTAGGCACCAGGCATGCACACAGTACACTTAACATACATGCAGGCAAAATACTCATACAGGCACATAAAATAAAAGTAATCTTTATGAAAAGAAAATGAACTTAGATGGTAACATTTCCTTTAAGATACTGATATGGAGAGCTCACTAGAGATGATCACTCACACCGCTCAGACACAGTGTATAGCCAACTGAAAAGTCTTTATTCCAGCAGACTGAGACCACACCCAAGTGTTCAGGGCCCTGAATATCCCCCTTCCCATCCTCACTTCCACTCCCATCCAGTACATAGGGGTTTTAAAGGCTGAAACCTACTGGCTCCTCGCTCAGTAGGTGCAGGGGACTTTGCAGAAGTAAGCAGTTTGTAGCAAGCAGTTTAACAGAAGGTAAGGTAAGTGGTTAGCTGGAGGGGGTTCTGCACAAAGAGGCAACTAAGATGAACAGTAGCTGCAGGGGGTTCCTTACAAACAAGCAGTTTTAACAAAGGCTAAGATAACTTAGCTAGGACATCCTGACCTCTGGTTCCTAGAATAGAGTTGGGTTGTTTTCCATGGGCTTTTCTATCAAGGAGATCAGATTCTAGTTAAACCTGGAATGGCTTCAGCAAGAATATAAGATGGAGGAACCTCTGTACTGGCTTGTCTCATCACAGTGCCTCAGGGAATAAAAGGAATGAGTAGTTATCCCTGGGCAATGTTAGGTTCAAGAAGCTGAAGGAAGGGTGAAGAGGCCTTGACACAGAGATAGTATTGTCAGTTATGCGATGGGAGAGACTAACCCTAACCCTAAGGTCTCTAGAGAGAGTGGATAACAAGAGAGAAGCTTCAGAAGTAGAAGGGGTCAGCAGAAAACTCCAGTGAGTTGGCAGGAAAGCAATCAGAGTGGGTGAAGCTGCAGGGCTAAGGAGACTTCAAGGAGAATTGTGATTTGTGAGTTACAATATTGGGAGGTCTAGAAAGGTAAGGATAGTGAACATGATTGGAAGCATGGCTGTCAGAGGAAATCATGACATAATTTGCTTGACTGGCAAGATAGAGATAGAGGACTATTACAATAGCACAGTTGTAGAGTAAATAAGAAGAGAAGAAAAGAATGGTAAGAATAGAGCTCCCTTCTTCCCTCTCTGTCTCCCTCCCTCCCTCCTTTCTTTTTTCTTTCTGTATAAATATAGAGCTATTAAAAGTATTAAAAATGGAGAGCACTGACTGCGCTTCCAGAGGGCACAGTTTTTATCCCAGCATCTACATGGAGGCTCACAACTAGTTCCAGGGGATCTGCTGTTGGCCACCACAGCCACAAGGCACAGACATATAAGCAGGTAAAACACCTACACACGTTTTTTAAAAGTGAGAGCAGAAACATAGAATATACTCCCAAGACTCCTCAGAAGCAAGTATTGCTTTTCCCCTTGTCTTTCCAGAGAGAATTTATTAATACTGCAGCAGATGTGTATATTATATACCTACATGCATTATGTAGAGATATATAACTTTTACATAATTGTATATAATACAGATTATTCATGTTGTTTTTGCTTTGAGTACAGTATTTTATTGTTATAAAATAATAACATCTTGGTTTATGAAATGGGGACATAACCATTACTAACTTTAGTAAACCATACAGAGTTATCCAAGGTGTCATAGCAAAGGAAATTCAAGTCACTTTCCATGAGTGTTGGCTGGAATCTTTTTTTTAACTTTATTTTATGTGCATTGGTTTTTTGCCTGCATGTATGAGTGAGGATGCCAGATCCCCGGAACTGGAGTTACAGACAATTGTGAGCTGCTATGTGGGTGATGGAAATTGAACCCAGGTCCTCTGGCAGAGCAGTCAGTGCTCTTAACCACTGATCCATCTCTTTAGCCCTAGCTGAAGTCTTATTAATATTGAGTACTCTGATGTGTATTTTCACTTAGTACAATAATCCTTTGAGGGGAGATCTTATAACTTTACTAACCATTTTATAAAGAAATAAAGGCTTGACGTTTAATCAGAGTCAGGCATGGTAGCATGCTGTTTGGTTTTTTCTCTTTACTCTTTTGTCTCTTTGTGGGGCCTGCCACCCAGCTCCCAAATAAATCACACAGAGGCTTATTATTACTTATAAATGCCCAGCCTTAGCTTGGCTTTTTCTAGCCAGCTTTTCTTAAATTATCCCATCTACCTTTTGCCTCTGGGCTTTTATCTTTCTCTATTTCTGTACACCTTTGTTTACTTCTTACTCCGTGGCTTGCTGTGTGGCTGTGTGGCTGGCCCCTGGAGTACTCTTTCTTATCCTTCTTTTGCTCCTTGATCTTTCCTCCTTTTTATTCTCTCTGCCTACCAATCCCGCCTATCCTTTCTCCTGCCTTGCTAAATAGGCCATTCAGCTCTTTAGTAGACCAATCAGGTGTTTTAGACAGGCAAAGTAACACAGCTTCACAGAGTTAAACAAATGCAACATAAAAGAATGTAACACACCTTTGCATTCTTAAACAAATGTTCTACAGCATAAACAAATGTAACACATCTTAAAATAATATTCTACAACAGTAGCACCTACCTGTAATTCCAAAATACAGGCGGCTCAGGCAGAAGGATTTATTCCTGTTCAAAGCCAACCTGATCTGCTAATAAGTAACAGGCCATTCAGAGCTATGCAGAAACACTTAGTCTCAATAAACAAAAGCCAACTACACACACACAAAACAACAACAACAACAAAACTAGATTAAAATGTAGCACAGTTTACAGAGTGATTGTCCAGCATGCATGAAACCCTGCGTTTGATCCCTGACACTAAATAAGCTGGATATGGTAACACATACATGTAATTACATGCAATCTCAGCATTCAGGAGGTGGAGGCAAGAAGTTAAGGAATTTAAGTCATTGAGCTACACAGCAAGTGTGAAGCTAGCCTGTGCTTCATGAGATTGCTTCAAAAAACATAAAGTGAAAAGGTCGGATGTGATGGCTCATGTTTTTAATCCTAGCACTTGGGAGGCAGAAGCGTGCAGAGTTGGGTTTTAATATAGAATTCCCTATTGGGTGTTTTATTGCATCTCTTGGGCACCTTCAGATGTTCATTGAGATCACTTAAATTACTATTAATTAATAGAATAGCAGTAAAGATAATTTAAAGTTATATCCTACCTAGACAAGTTGATGACATTTAAACTCCAAAAGCCTATATAAAATATTTTTTCTTTCAGATATTTCCTTATGAAATTAAAATGCATTTAATTCTAGTCAAAATGTACTGAAGATTTGGACTGAGAAATGTGTCTCTGTTGGTAGAGTACTTTCCTCTAGTGGACCAGGTCCTCCCTTTAATGAATGTCTTATTTATTTATTTTTAATTACTGTATTTTTTAGAATTATATTTTATTCATTTTGTCAGGTGGGGCACATGCTTGCCACAGCCCATGTGTAAAAGTCAGAAGCAACTTTTTCAGACGTCAGTTCTTTCCTTCCACCATGTTTTTAAGGTTTCTATCACCGATTCCTCTCATTCCAGGAATCCACCTCTGTCGGCCTTGCACCACAAGTGTCAGGCACTTTTTTTTTTTAATATTTTTATTTATTATGTATACAATATTCGTCTGTGTGTATGCCCGCAGGCCAGAAGAGGGCGCCAGACCTCATTACAGATGGTTGTGAGCCACCATGTGGTTGCCGGGAATTGAACTCAGGACCTTTGGAAGGGCAGGCAATGCTCTTAACCACTGAGCCATCTCTCCAGCACATGATCTGTGAACTCTTAAAGAGTTTATAAAGGACTCTGAGACCAAAAGGTTTGAAACTGTCTGGGCTAGGATTGCAGTTGCTTCTTCTATTATTATTATTATTTCGTGTATGGATGTTTCGCCTTCATGTCTGTCTGTGCATTGGGCCTGGTGCGGGCCAGAAGACAGCACTGGCTTCCCTGAAACTGGACTTACAGATAATTGCAAGCTGCCATTTAGGTGTTGGGGAATTAAACTTCGGTCCCCTGAAAGAGCAGCCTGCTTTTAGCCACTGAGTCATCTCCCTGCTGCTGTCATTTCTCTAAGGGCTCACATAGCTCTTGTATCTTCCAGTAGAGATGTTCCTTTAAAACTAACTACTTTTACTGTATTCTCCAGTCTTTGAAACTTCTGAGTTATGCTGTGTATTCTGTTACAGCATATTCTCTTTTCTCTAAGACTTCTAGGTATCCTTCTCCTTTTATGGCCGGGATTCATATTCTGGGTTCTCCTCAGATCTCAAGTCTAATCTGGATGCAGTGCTTTCCTAGCCTTCTATACTTATCTTGTCCTGAGGCTGCCTTAACTTATTCCTTTATGCCACACAATGTGTCTCAAGCACCAGTACTTTTTTGCTCATTTGTTTCCTGGAGTACATCCTCAAACTTCCTAAGAAAAGATACATAGGAGGTATACTTCATGTTGGAAATGTCTTTAATTTAATGTGGGAATGCCAGACATAGTAGCACATACATGTAATCCCAGTATTTAGGAGTCTGAGGCAGAAGGATTGCTGTAAGTTCAAGACTAGCCTGAGATACATGGCAAAACAGTATCTTTAAAAAACAAACAAACGGGGCTGGAGAGGTGGCCTGCCCTTCCAAAGGTCCTGAGTTCAATTCCCAGCAACCACATGGTGGCTCTCAACCATCTGTAATGAGGTTTGGTGCCCTCTTCTGGCCTGCAGGCATACACACAGACAGAATATTGTATATATAATAAATAAATATAAAAAAACCCACAAACATATAAGCAAACAGCAACAACAACAAAACCACAGAGTAATAATAATTTAATATGAGGTTGATAGCCTAGTTAGTTCTAAGATTTTGTGAAAATACTTTTTTCTCAGAGTTGTTGAGATTGCTTCATTCCTTCTCTGTTTTATTGAGGCACGGTCTCAATATGTAGCATTGGCTGACCTGCTATTCACTATATAGACCAGGCTAGCCTCAAACTTGTAGACTAAACCCAAATTCCATCTCTTTTAGGGTCATTTTATCTCTATTAGAAATCTGTTTCTAAAATTTCATGTCTCTATTATCAATTTGCGTTTAATCATATGCCTCTTTTGGACAGAACTATACTTTAATAATTGTGGTGCTTAGGGAGAACTTTGTATGTAGTGGATGTTCAGAACTGTTTCCTGAACATCCCTGCTCTGAATGACTGTAGCTAATGGTCTCTACCTTCCCAAAATGCATAGCTCTAGAGGTTAACTCCTTCCTTGAAACCTTGTGAAATAGGGACTGGGCTGTGTCTTAAGTTTTCCAGCATTTTTTTTTTGTTACCTCACATAATACTTTGCAGCTAAGTAGATACTAAGATTTATTTTACAAATCCAGGAGTTATGGCATAGGCCTGTAATCACAATACCCTGGAGGCTGAGACAGGAGGATCACGAATTCCAGGCCAACTTAAGTTGTATAGTGAGTTCTAGGCCAGCCAGGCTATATAATGAGACCTTATCTAAAATATTAATAAAACAAATGAAAATATTACTGATTAAGGAACTTGAGGGGGAAGGACGGTAGTCTGAGGTAATGACTCCTGTGGAAGCTGATCTACTAAGAAGGAAAGGGGCTTTCTCCAGTGGCATCTTCTCTTCCTCCAGAACTCTCGGGGATTCTATCTGGGGCAACAGCCTGACCCTCTTCTGCCTTCCTTTTTGCTGCAAAACCTTCCCCTTGCTGCTCTTCCTCACTTATCTGGTTTCTTTGGTACTGCCTGCTCTGCCTTTCTTTGACTTGCTGCTGTGCCTCCTTGTTCTGCTTCCTCCTTCTTGCTACTTCCTTACTCTGCCCTCTTGTTGTCCTTCCTTGATTGCTGTGTCTCGTATTTGCTGGGAGACCTGACAGGTCTGGTGGCTGAACCAGTACTCCCCAGTATAGGACCACATCATTTAACCCAGTGCCTCATTGCTTAGCCCAGTGCACTGGCGGAAAGGGTTGAATGGATGTGAGTAGCTAGAGCTATGGGAGTTCCTTCCCTACCCTTTGGCGAGCCTGTGTGTAAATCTCGGACAGTTTGGCCTGTAGAGGTTCTGCCTTAGTAAGAAGGAAATGGAAACTGCTCCTGGAAAGAAAGGAAGCCAGAACTTTTGTCGAGACTGCCAGCTCACTTTCCAGTGTGGACACTTTTCCGTAAAGTTTTCTCCTCAAGAACATAGTGGGCTGACAGATTCTTGGTCAAGGGTTCTCCAGGTATTAACTCGCTGATTTAGGCCTTTAATCCCAGCACTCAAAGTAGAGGCCGGCATATCTTGGTGAGTTCGTATCAAGTTCCAGGCCAGCCAGGGCTCCACAGTGAGACCTGGTCTCAAAACTAAAATAATAAGTAACCAACTGCCAAAGAATAAAGTAAAACTAGTGTCAGACTCTGAAAGTGGATGTGGAATGAGCACACATGCTGTAAAATGAATTCAAGTGCCTTTAGTGAAAACCAAATTCACCAAGGAAAATTTCAGTAGTGCTTGAAGAGCAGAGAGGGGAATTAGTACAGAAAATAAAGACATAGAAAAAATGATGCTGCAAGGTATATTCTGAGATGTACCTTGGGAGATGGAGGTGGAAGGGTTCAAGGCCAGTCTGGGCTACGTGAAACTGTCTTAATTACTAAGTAAATAAATAATAAAATAAATACTAAATAATTTCTTAAATTAGAATCTTAACACCAGTGACTCAATGTAGCTTAGTGGTAGAGTACCTCATCCAGCACATGTCAGCATGAGGTCAACATTTGGTTTGCAACACAGGAAAACAAAACCCACAAATCTTAATACCAGAAATAATTTAATTGAATTTTGGAAGAGAAAAAAAGACAATAAAAACCCCCAATGAGCTGCACATGGTGACATATTCATGTCATTCTGGCACTTGAAGGATGGAGGTGTGAGGGTCAGAAGTTCAAGGCCAGTCTGGGCTGCACGAGACTGTCTCAATTATTAAGTAAATAAATAATAAAATAGAGTGGAGTACCTTGTTAAGATTAAAATTAAAATACTAAGAGGCTGAAGTATCAGAATTAGAGCTGAAGAAAAATCTGTTGCTCAAGTAGAAAATCTCCAAAGAGACTGAGCTTGGTGCCTAGAATCCCACACTCAGGAGGTGGAGACAGGAGTACCAGATCCCCTCCATCCTTGGCTACATAGCAAGTTCTAGATCAGACTGGGCTACACACAAATACACCATCTCTAAAAAAACAAACCAAAATGTCCTCCAAAGACTATGAGTGTAATGAGTTTGTTCTCTAATGACTGAAAATGTTAGCTGAAAATGTTGGCTTGGGGGGAAAAGGCTATAAAACAGTCTTGGAATGTAGCTCAGTGATAGAGAATTTGTATAGTGGAAAGTGCTAGGGTTGACCCAGAAATCACAATTTTAAAAAATAGAACTGCCAGGGAAAATATCTTTTAAGTCAGTAAATCACATAAAATTTAACAAGAAATACATTGACTAATGAACTTTTTAAAAAATTCAAACTAGATACAACAAACAGAAAAAAACTGGAAGCAACAAGATCTAGATGTAAAGTGGAAAGAGAGGAATAAGATTCAAGATGAAATAGTCAGATAATGAAATTTTCAAATCAACTGATAAATACTGTATGGTGAGTTTTTTTGTGTTTGGTTTGGTTTGGTTTGGTTTTTTTGAGACAGGGTTTCTCTGTGTAGCCCTGAACTCACAGAGATCTGCCTGCTTCTGCTTCTCCAGTGCTGGGTACCTACTGCGGCCATCACCACCCAGCTCTACATAGCATCCATAAAGGGAGCTTAGGCAGTGCTGTGCACTTGAGCTTAGGAGCCTGAGAACAGCCTTGGCAACATAGTAAGACTTCCATTTCTTTTCTTTTTTTTTCTTTCTCTCTTTTTATTTTATTCTATTTTTTTTTCCGAGATAGCATTTCTCTGTGGCTTTGGAGCCTGTCCTGGAACTATCTCTTGTAGACAAGGCTGGCCTCAAACTCACAGAGATTCACCTGCCTCTGCCTCCTGAGTGCTAAGATTAAAGGCGTGCACCACCACCGCCCGGCAAGACCTCCAATTCTTAAAAGAAAAAAAGATCATGAATTAATATGTAAAACATGTTCTACAAAGGAAGACATTTATCAGAAATTGCGGTACTTTATTTTATCAATGAAAACAAATTTCAAGAAGAGATGGTTCAGGTGTTAACGGCTAGGCTCGCAACCAAAAATAAAAGTTTGGTTCCTAGCACCTATGGCTGTCTCTCCATCCCACGCCACTCCCCCAAAAGAAAGAAAACTAGAATAGGAAAACAGATCAGTGTATCTAGAGAAAATGAAAATGGAGCATGATGTTTGAGAAAGATGAGCGTGAGGAAAATTGTGGGCTTTCCAGATGGCATAAGAGTTAGCCGAAAAGGAACTTCAGCATGTTGGTTAAACAGCAACAAGTTGCAAACATTGAAATGCAGAAAATGGGAAATGCATTGAAAATGGAAAACAATGAAAATTCTGACCCAAAACAGCAAATAGGTAGTTTGTGGATTTAGATGACCTAATTTTTTTAGACAGAGAATGAATTGCTGAACTCAAACCAAATATTGAAGAAAATGGCAGAGGAGGATGAAACAGGGAGCTAAAATTTAAGAAGCCAAACTGAAAAAGTGTAACTAGAAGTTGGAAAGATATCAAAAGAGAACCAGAGTGGTTGGATGAAAAGCATGGGCTGAGCCGGGCGGTGGTGGCTCACGCCTTTAATCCCAGCACTCAGGAGGTAGAGGCAGGCGGATTTCTGTGAGTTCGAGACCAGCCTGGACAGGCTCCAAAGCCACAGGAAACCCTGTCTTGAAAAACCAAAAAAAAAAAAAAAAAAAAAAAACCAAAAAAGAAAGAAAGAAAAGAAAAGCATGGGCTGAATGAATGTATCAGAGAGGAAGCATGTAGCTGAGCTGGCTCAACGGTTAAGAGTACTTGCTGCTTCTCAGAGGACCCACATAAGGAAACTCACAACCACCTCTAACTCCTGCTTCCAGATCTGACACCCTCGTCTAGCCTCTAAGAACACCTGTATACATGTGCACATACATATACATAAAAAACAAATCTTAAAAGAATTGGAGCCAGGTGTGGTGGCCTGGAGGCAGAGGTAGGCAGATCTCTGTGAGTTCAAGGTCAACCTAGTTTGCATAGTTCCTAGACAGTGAGGTCTACATAGTAAGACCCTGTTTTAAAAAAACAAAAACAAAAAATAAAACATTTCATTTAAGACTATATAAAGCTAGCCTGTGACTCCTCCTAGACGTTCTTTTTTTTAATATTTTTATGGTTTATTTAACTTTTATTTTATATGCATTGGTGTGAAGGTGTCAGATCCCTTGCGACTGGATCTTCAGACAGTTGTGAGCTGCCATGTGAGTGCTGGGAATTGAACCTGGGTCCTCTGGAAGAGCAGTCAGTGCTCTTAACCACTGAGCCATCTCTCCAGTCCCCAAGACGTTCCTTCTCTATGAGAACTCTCAGTGTAAAACAGAAAGAGATATGTCTTTGAAAGACATCCAAAGGAAAAGAGTAGGTGAACATACTAAAAAATCAAAATATTAGGCAAGTTGATAGTGCATTCCTATAATCCCAGTATTTGAGAGGTTAAGGAATGAGGATGGAGAACTGGAAGCCAGCCTATGCTACATAGCTAGACACTGTTGCAGAAATAACGCCAGATACTTTGGAGAAGGGGGCTTTCTCAGTTCCTTCTGCATGTTCTTTAAAAGGAAAACCCAGACACAAATGGCAAGAATTTCTTTGGTCATGGGGGCTGATACTGACATCAAAGCTTTTCTATTTCTAGATCCAATGTATCAGAACAGAGGCAAAAACCTAATGAGAATCCTTTCACAGTTCCTTCACCCACTGAAGAAACTTGCTTTTACAAATGACTTGACCAAGTAGAACAGCTATGTAAAACATGAAGTTGTATTGTCAAGTGATGAGATGTATGAAAGAATATGTGTATTATTGTTTTGAGATGTTCATGTGTTGCAGGCTGACCTCAAAGTCAATAGATAGGCACAACTGAACTTCCTGCCTTCCCCTCCTCTGAGTGCTAGGACTATAAGAGTATGTATGTACTTATGTATGGCTTATGGAATTGAACCCAGAGTTTTACACAGGCTAAGTAAATACACTCCAGGCCAAGAATGTACAAATATAGTACAATTACTATATAGACACATGTTTATATAAACTAACCACATAAGACATTGAAGATTGAAGGGGTGAAGGTTATGATTAAGTCTTGACATTTTAAACACCATAACCATTAAAAAGAAAAATGAAGACTTTACATAGTTCCTGAGAAACACAACAAATACGAAGGAAAATTAATGTTTGTAAAAGCAGCAACAGAAAAAATATGCAAAGATTCGAAAAAGACTTAGGATATATAGAGAATTTTAAACTTTGGTTCAATACATGCTATTCTAAGATAAATCCTGTTGATTTTTAGTCATGAGGCATGGTAATTGCATCAAGAGGCAATCTCCTTGACAAAAGATGAGAAGAGTCAGAGGCAAATACAATTCTAGAGAAATTAGATGTCCTGAGGAATGGTGTTTTTGAGGAGTGGCAGATAAAAACAGGTGACATGATAGTACAGCTTGAAGCTTTAACATGTGACACTGAGATGTTTTCACTCAGCATCACATGTTACAAGACATATAAGTATGTTTCAGGAAGGGTTCTGGCTACATATTTTGTGTTTTGTCAGGGTTTTAGAAATTTATTAATGATAAGTTTAGGAGCATTGGAAGAAAGAGAGTAGTGGCTCCTGGTAGGTCAACCATGCTTCTATGGCCAGCTCCACACCCAAGAATATTTGACGCAATGGGCTTTGAAAGAGAGAGAGAGAACAAGAAGTTGGGTAGATAGGAAGGTGGGGGTGGATCTGTGAAGAGGGGATAAATAGGAGTAAAATACATTGTATAAAATTCTCAATTAATGCCCTGTGGTGGCAGTGTACACTTTTAAACCCAGGACTTGGTAAGCAGAGGCAGCCTGGTCTACAGAGCAAGTTCCAGGACAGCCAGGGCTACACAGAGAAACCCTCAAAAAAAAACCAAGAAAACAAATAAAATTCTCAATTAATAAAAGTAGTATTTAAAAACCCAAGGAAAAACAGCATAAGCTGTTTAAAATTCTGTTTGATTTGAAACAGGTTTTCTCTATAGCACTGGCTGTTCTGAAACTCACTCTGTAGCCTAGACTGGTCTCAAACTCAAGGACCTGCCTGTCTCTGCCTCCCTAATTCTTGGAATAAAGGTATGTGCCACCATGCCCAGTTTAAAATATTTTAAAGTATTTTTATATTACATTTATATTGTGTGTGTGTGTGTGTATGTGTGTGTGTGTGTGTGTGTGTGTGTGTGTGTCTGGGTACAAATGCACCACAGCACATGTGTAAAGGTCCAAGGATAACTCAGAGACACATCTCCTTTTGCCATGGGTTGTGGCAGTTTAGCTCAGGTTCCAAGGCTCAATGGCAAGTGACTTTACTCACTGAGCCCTCTCACTGGCCCCAGAATATTTATTGACCTCCCTTTGAGGTTATAAAAAGTAAGTCATGAGGCATGGAATGATCCTTTCTTCAATGTGCGGGAGAAATTGCATCAAGAGGAATTCTCCTTGACAAAAGATTAGAAGAGTGGAGGGAAAGATTTATTGAATGACTGACTTGCATGGGAGGGACTAACTAACCATGTGATTGTAATTTTAGGTGCCTGTGGCATTTGATGATGTCTCCATCTACTTTTCCACTCCAGAGTGGGAAAAATTAGAAGAATGGCAGAAGGAACTTTACAAGAATATCATGAAAGGCAACTACGAGTCTCTCATCTCCATGGGTGAGGCTGAGTGGGCACCTTTTGAATGAGGCACCAGCCATCCCAAGAGGGCTTAGACATTTCCTTTTTCTCTAGTGTCCTCATCTCAGTGTCCACCCATCCTCATATATATCTGGTTTTAAGTCAAAGAAGGGCAAAACTAATCTACTATGTGCATTTTCTTATACGTTATATTTTCTTTTACCTCCTTTCTTGAGCAACTTGTAAATAGCTGGAGGTTGATAGATGAGGAGAAGTGATAAAGGATCTAAAGGAAATTAATTTCCTGTGAACCTCAAACATTCAGCTGCCTTGGTGGTTATCATACTGATTTATCTCTCTGTCATTCCTGCTTTCCATTTTTCCTTTTCTAGATTATGCCATGAATCAACCTGATGTCTTATCTCAGATTCAACCAGAAGAACACAGTACAGATGACCAACCAAGGCCAGAGGCAAGTGAGATTTCGGCAGATGCCAGTGAAGGTAAAAGAAAAGATTATATACTCTTAAGTTCCTTTTCCTGGGTAGAGAGGGGGGTTTTAGAGGTGTCCAAAGCCATTCAGTGCTAAAATATTTTACATTTTGCATGGACATTTAAATACTAGAAAGACCTCAATGATAACCTGTCTTTCACCTATCAGTATGTCATACATGCCAATAAAGTACTCTACCACTGTGTGATAGCCCCTCCCCTGTTTTTTTGAGGTGTATATTTTTCTTTTTTTGCATATAGGTAGTTCAGTACATTTTTTGCTGTAAGTGATCAAACAGTGTGTTTGATTTTTCTGTTTTTCTTTTTTCCTTGTTTGGTTTTTATGAGGCAGGGTTTCTCTATATAGCTTTGGATGTCTTAGAACTCACTCTGTACACCAGGCTAGCCTCAAACTCACAGAGATCCAACTGCTTCTGCCTTGTGAGTGCTAGAACTAAAGGTGTGTGCCACCACTGCCCAGCTAGGTTTGATTTTTTTTTAATACTGCTTTTATTGTTTATAGTTTTAGCTTGCCATGATGATTATCAGCCTATATATTTACCCAAACTTGAGAATATGATTTGTGTAACTTGAACCAATCAATATGAAATATTGTAGAAAACAAACTCACAGGACTCAGCATACAGTCAGTCATACAGCTAAGATTTGCTACAGCAAATGGATATGAAGCAATATCATCAAAGAAAATACATGGAGGCAGCCAGAAGCAAGCTTCCCAGAGTCCCCTCACTGTGGAGTCTCACAAGACACATTTAATTCCTCTGGCACTAATGTGACAGTGCATACAAAATGCCATTATAGAAGCTCACTAGACACGCGGGGGCTTCCTTGAAGTTTTCACACAGGCCTGTTCTACTTAAGGTACTCATATTATCATCCCAAGAGGAAAGCAGGTGGTCAGAAGAAAGCATACTGTTGGCAGTTGAGGCTTAGTAGGATGCTCTTGTATTTTAGGGGAAAGTGTTGTGTATAAAGAACAGTTTTCCAGATCTCTATACTGGCAAGCAGTTCCTTCTCAAGATGAGCAGTCTCGGCTTGTGCTGAATTTCTCTTCTGACACAGGGAATGAGCCCTGGCTCCTTTCAGTGGAGAAGACTACTAACCACTTGTTTTAGTTTCATTTCTGTTACTATGATAAGTGTCCTGACAAAACCCAGTTTAGGGGAGAAAACATTTATTTTAGCTTACAATTTCAGGCGGCAGTCCATCATGGTGAAGAAGCTGGAGTGTGGAGTTTAAAGTAACCAGTCACATCACAGCCATAGTACAGAGCAGAAAGAAAGGAGTGCTGCATGCAGGCTCGCAGGCTTGCTTTCCTGTGCTCAGCTTGACTTACTCATTTTACAGAGTTCAGTATAACCACAGGCTAACCTAATATAGATGGTCCCTTATTAAGACTCTTTTCCTAGGTTGTGTCAAACTGTCAATTAAAGCTAATCATTACACCCAGTAATCTTAAATATGAATCCAAATATTAAAATTAAATCATAAGCTGAGCAGTGGTGGTGCACACCTTTAATCCCAACACTCAGGGAGGCAGAGGCAGCCGGATCTCTGTGAGTTCGAGGCCAGTCTGATCTACAGAGTAAGTTCCAGGACAGCCAGAGATACACAGAAACTGTCTCGAAAAATCATAAATAAATAAATAAAATGGAATCATGATGATTTTTCTTAATGGTGTGTTCTTTGTAGCCTTGTCTGCTGAAAAGATGTAAACAATTGATAACTGATTAGCTGCCTTCCCAAGGGCTGATAGACATGCACAATTATATTGATCCTTATATTTGCTTATTGAATGACACAGGCCACTGTTTTCAGAACCTTGGGAGAGATGTAAAGTTCTTTGGGACCTAAGAATTATTTTTGAAAGAACTCTTACCCCCAGAAAGGGCTTCATCCATCATTCTCTCTCTCTCTCTCTCTCTCTCTCTCTCTCTCTCTCTCTCTCTCTCTCGTGTGTGTCTTCCTCTCTTTCCCTCACACAATACTCTTTCACAACTGTTATGCTTGTTATTTCCTCCCATGCCTAGGATGCCCTTTTTTGGCTGTAATAGGCTAATTAGAAAGCTGTTAATATCCAGAGAATAAATGCAAGCTCTCTATGATTAGTAGAGAATAAACCACTACAGGTTTTGCTTTAAGCATACACATGTGTGCGTGTATGCTCAAACGCACACACACACTAAATAAAAGTGTAGAGGACTGGTGGCTGTGAAGAGAAGGTTCCAAGTGAACGGAATCCTGGTCATTATAGCCACATTTCACAGGCATGATGGCACAAGCTTATATTCTCAGCAGTACAGGTAGAGTGGGGACAGGAAGTTTAGGAATTTGATGTCTTCCTTAGTTACATAACAAGCTTAAAACCAATCTGGGCTACATGAGATTATGCTTTAAAAAAAAAAAGTAGCAGATGTGGTGGTGCACACCCAACACTTCGGAAACAGAGCAGGTAGATCTCTGTGAATTCAGGGCCAGCCAGAGCTACATAGCTAAAAGAAAAAAAGTACAAAATTAACAATGTCAAGCTGGGCTGTGGTGGTATACACCTTTAATCCCAGCACTTGGATGACAGAGGCAGGTGGATCTCTGTGAGTTCAAGGCCAGCCTGGTCTACAGAGCAAGTTTTAGGATAGCCAGGGCTACACAGAAAAATCCTGTCTCAAAAAAAGAGAAATTAATAATGTCAATGAACATAATTATGTTACCTTTTTAACAGATTTATTTATTATTTTTTATTTTTCTCTGCTCCCCTCCCTGCCACACCCCTCCCTCCCTCAACCCTCCCCCAGGGTCCCCATGCTCCCAATTTATTCAGGAGATCTTGTCTTTTTATACTTTCTACTTCCCACGTAGATTATATCTATGTAAGTCTCTCTTAGTGTCTGTATTGTTGTCTCAATTCTCTGGGATTGTGGTTTGTAAGATGGTTTTCTTTGCCTTATGTTTAAAAACCACCTATGAGTGAGTACATGTGATAATTGTCTTTCT
>PVIU01022680.1:0-28860 GCA_004026605.1 Ondatra zibethicus | reverse complement strand
CATGGCAGAAGGACCTGAAAGTCTGCGGTGTGGCAGAAGGACCTGCAGTCACATACAAGAAATGAGGGACTGAGCCGACCTTGTTTCCAGGAAGCTGCTCCTGCACCACTGCTTGACCCACCTACAGGAGCAAGGCCTCCTGACCTGCTGGGGCACTAACACTCTTGCAATAATTTCACCCTTGAGCTAAACTTCCATCAGGAGAGTTCTGGACGTAGCACTCAACCTGTGTTTCCCTCTGAGACTGCAGTGTTGTCCGTTGATGATCAGATTAGCTATTTCAGAGGGAGGAAAGGCAGAGTCCACAGGCCACTGTCTTTATAGGAAACACATGGATTCCAAGGGATGTTTTAAATACACATAACAAAGATTGGCTTTCGGTTGGATCCATCAAAAATAAATAAATCAGAAATTGTCATGTCCTGTAATCTCAAATGTTGGCTGTGGTGATGAAGAGGGAGGATTGAAAGGTTGAAGTCAGCCTGCTACAAATTGAACTTGTCTCAGAAAACAAGGGAAGGGAAGAGAAAGCAGGTGGGCGGGGGGAGTGAGGAAAGAAAAAGTGAAGGAAATGGGAAAGGAAGGAGAGGGAGAAGGGGAAAGGGGAAGAGAAGGAAGAAAAAGGGAAAGGGAGGAAGAAGGTGAAGGGGAAGGAGGATGGGAGACCTGAAGGGGATGGGGAAGAAGGAGAAGGGAGATGGGAGAAGGGGAGGGAGGGACTGTGTAAGTTGTTTGAAACCACTGACTTGAGTAATCTAATACAAACTTGATATTAAAAGTGCAGGAAACTGTTGTTCCATCTTGAATGTCACCATAGCGTTTCATCCTCTATTTTTTGTTGAGAAAACATTAACGATTAAGGCAAAGCCTTCTGCATTTGTTTGCTACAACTGCCGTTCCACCCACTGCAAGTCTGAGAGCCCGTCCTCCTGGTCAGCCTCAGGGCTGCTCTGGACCGTGTCACTGGAAGCCTAGAGCAGCGTGCCAAGGACATGCTTTGTGTCTTCTCTCTGTCTAACTAAAGACTCTATAAACAGTGCGGTTCTGTTCTCCGCCTCCTCTCTTGGTGCCCTTCCTGTTAAATCAAGAAGCCGAAGCATTTAATGCACCACGTTTACACAGCGTGTATGCGGTGTGCTTGGTGTTGTGTTCTTTCCCAGCCAATCTTCAGAGACAGCCTGGGCCTAGGCACAGGCTCAGGAAGGCATTTGGCAGTGACTCAGCAGTTTGTCGGCACATGTGCTTGGTGAACAGGCTGTTCTGGGTGTTGTTGCTATTTCCATAGTGGGTCCTTTGCTGGAAAATTGGTCATTTTTTGTGAGGCCTGGCCATTCATATTGACTGCCCAAAGTAATGACTTTGGAAGGTTTTGCCTAATATTTCAGTCTTTTACATTGCCTGAATTATTCCACTAACCTCGCTGGCTGCTCCTTTAATAGATACTTCTCAGTACAGATTGTTAGCACGGTGCTGTCAAGAGTTCAACCGGACAACCAGGGGTAATTCCATCGCATTATTTAATCTTGAACACTCCACGAAGTGAGGCAAAAGAAACATGGTTTCAGTTTACTCTCTCTATGACACTGCCCTTGTTTGCTCTTCCCTTAAGACTTGGAGTATCTGATTCACGGCCGTTTCTTCTACTTCCTGTTGCTGTGGCAAACCTGACCAGAAGCAACTTGGGGAGGGAAGAGTTTATCTGGCTTACAGGCTGCATTTCACCAGCTAGAACAGCCATGGAGTGAACTCATGGCTGGAGCTTGAAACAGAAACTGTGGCTTGATCTCCCCTGCTTGGTATACTTTAGTATACAGCTAAAAGCCGCCTACCTAGGGAAGACCAGCTACAGTGAGCTGGGTCCTTCCATATCAATCAACAATCAAGAAGTGCCCTACAGACACACCCACAGGCCAATGTGATGGAAACAATTCTTCAAGGGAGACTCCCTCTTCCCAAATAGATCCAGGTCTCTCTAAAGTTGACACAGAGTAGCTATGACCACAGCCGATCTAAATTCTTTATCTTTTAGCCACTACATGGCTTGTGCATTTTGGAAGATCATCATTCTTTAGATTTTACTATTATGTACTTCAACATAACAGACAATTCTTCCAGAAGCCCTCTACAAAGTCACGAAGTTATGACATCTGAAGGCACAGACTTCCCAGTTAATCATGTTGGGGTCAGGGCAGCAATGATTGTCCACGTCAACACTCGAATGAACACCCTTCAGGCTGTTCATAGCTATACAGAATCTAATCTTTTTAGATTAGCATCCAGCTGATATCTAAAGACTGTAGTTAATCACAACGTTCTCTAAAGCCTGGCCTCTGGAAGCCTGTCCTCTGAAGGAAGCCACACTTCCTTCTCCTCCCTGGAGCAGAGCTGATGAGCCCTTCCAGTGTCCAGTGCTGCTAGAAAAGGCCAATAACTCAAAACGCTGATGGTCCACTAGACTAACAATCATAATACAATTGTCCAATATACTCTTTCCATTTGTGAACCAGATTCTTAATACCAATAGAAGGAACTTTACTCTCCCTTGGTATGCTTTGCAGTTGGGTTCAGGACACCTTGTGGGGATGTGTCATTTGGAGATTCATATAGGATACCTCATGGATGTCAGTATCCTTGGGAGTCTATACCAGACACTCCACAGATGTCAGTGTTCTTCAGAGCATACAAGGATGTCTTGAAGATGTCAGTCTCTTTGGTGGTTAGAGCCAGGATAGTCCATTGGTGATAAAAATCTGCGGATTCTCAAGTACCTTCTTCAAATGATGTCCCATTCCCATAAAGCCCACAAACATGTCCCCATGTGCTTTCAGGTGGGTCTGGACACACAGCTCAGTGGAAAAGCACCCTGTCTGGCTTGAGTGAGGCCCCTCCTGGTTGCCTTGCACTATGCTTTTAGGGAATAATAGGGGGTGTGTGTACATGTTCAGTACAGATGCAAAATTTTTCAAATGTTTTTTATCCAAGTCTGGATGAATCATTGTATGTACAAGCATGTATAAAAAATGGCAAACTATAAATTCTTATTCAGAAAAGTATAATAAATTCTAAAGTGTCCTTAAAACCTAAGATCAAAATGCCAGCTATAAAAACAGATTGCAAAAGGGAAAACTCACACAAATGTTTCAGGGTAAACCACAAGCTCAAGATCTTGAGAGCATGTTCTGTTCCAAAAGCCGTTAAGAAGAGAACACTTGTGTTACTTCCTCTTCCTAGAGACCAGCCACTACATTTCAGTACCTGTTGACAGAAACAAGCAAATCATGGTGAGCCTTAAACATTGCCTGTCTTCACCTATTAGAAAACGGAATTAGGGGTTGGAGAGATACAGTTAAGAGCACTTCCTGCTCTTCCAGAGGACCCAAATTAGGTCCCAAGCACCTATGTTCAGCCACCCACAACCCTAACTCCAGCTCCAGTGGCTTTGAAGCCCTCTTCTGGCCTCTATGGTTACACACACAGACACCACCTCTCTTCCCAACTGCACATATACGCATAAATAAAAATTTTAAAAACAAAATATGAAAAAATATGCAATTAGGACACTTCATTTAGTTAATAACCAAAGGGAGTGGGACTTAGAGCCAAAATAACTATAAAAAAGTACTGCATCTTGAAATATTTAGAGCATATTTTTTCTATTGCTTTATGGAAAATCACTGGATGATTGTTGTTCTGGAAGCAAACAAAACTCCCATATTGCTTATATTAAAAAGTATATGTGTTAGAAATATAATTAAGCATGCATTTTATATTGTTTGCATTAGAAAATTATTAATAGGTGTGTCTTCCAATTTTATTATTGTTGTAATATAATCATGAATATAACATTCTAGTTAGTTTTATATTATTCTGAACACAGAATATTTATTAAAAATCTTTTTTCTTATTTTACATAATGACTCTTGAAAAAACATACAAAATCTCAGCACAATGAGAAACTCTTAGCTTATTTAAGGGTACTTTTTTTTTTAAAACATTTCTTTATCACATGGTGGCACACGCCATGGCATGCATGTCAGAGGAGCTTGTAGCATCTGGTTGTCTCCCACCAGAGTTGGAGATGTGTGGGCCGTGGGACTTGAATGCTGGTCATCCGGTTTGGTGCCATTCTTCCTCGCCTCTCCAGCCGCCTCAATGGAGTCTGGCTTTATTGGACATAGCCAGAGCTCTCTACCCTCAGGTCACTGGATTCTGTAAGATATTTGAGGCTTTCAGCTTTTCTTACAGGCAGGAATTCTGCAAAAGCAATTTATGTCATTTTCTTCTTTTAAACAACTTTAAAATTAGGTGCAATTTCTGTTTAAACCCAATGTGAGAAAAACCAGGACAGCATAGGGCTGAATCTGTAGTACTGTCAAAGGACAGCCCTGCCAGGGTCTTTGTCTCGGTTGGACATGGTGGCTGACCACCAGTAGCCAGAGAAATGTAACCAAAGACATAAATGTCTTCCTTACCATATGGTGTTTCTGTTTTCTATAACTGCCTTTCTCTCTGTTCTAATTTTGTTCTGTTTCTACCTTGGATCACATGGAATCACATCCTGCAGTCACAGGCTGTGACGTCACTGAGCGTTTAGCCAGCATGGGAGCTGAGAATGTGCGGAGACCTGGCCGGAGTGTTCCCCGGGATGGAGGTGGGGAAGCAAACAGCACCAACATGAACACAGTCTTTGGAAGTTGTGCGGCTATATAGTCTCTCTAATCTCTGGAAGGAGACGAGTCCCACGCTGACCATGGGCCGGGCTTTCCTGTGACTGGAGCCCGGCGCAGATCTGAAGCAGGCTCCACCATGGCTTGAGGTTTGCGTAGAAACGTGGGGGCTGCCAACTGCCAATCACCCACAGACTTCTACCAAACTTGACTCTTAAACACTCATCTACCTTCCCTTCTTTTATACTTCTTTTTTCCTCCCTGTCTACTAACTTAGCAATTTCTACCAAAAGGTCTACACAGCAAAGAAAAAAACAACTATTTTGAATCCTGAATCCTGTTCCTAGACCATAATTTGGTTGAAAACGATCTGGTTGTAGGGGGAACTGGTTCTCTTTCTGGGGAACACAAGGCTTAAATAAAAAATCTACTATTTGAGGTTATGAAATTGCCTTCAAAACTGAAACAGCCAATATTAAATGAGGGTTCATATTATTTACTGCCTGGCAAGTGAAAGTATAGTCTTCCAGAGTAGACTATTTTGGGTATAATCTACAGACATGTTACTTGTATTTTTCCCAGCTCGACAGAAGAATTTGACTGTGTCGAGGCTTTATGTATGTGTTACTTTCCAGAAATCCAGCAACAGTGATGTCACAGTGGAGCTTCCATTGCAGAGACCTTGTAAGGCACAGCGTGCAGAAGAACAGTGTGTTTGAAACAGACTATTAACCAAGAAGTCTTTGTAAAGTGGATGGTAGAACCTGGTTTTCTTTATTGTTGAAGGGCTGTCTGTGAAGACACTGGGTTATACATGCACGCACTCTTCTCTAATTAATAAAACCTCTTCTTTCTTCTTCTAACAATGATTCAAGAGGAACCATGAGGAACTCACCTCGGTCAAAAGCTTCTACAGGGGTTGGAAAGATGGCTCAGCAGTTAGAGTGTGGGCTGCTCTTCCAGAGGACTGGGGTTCCATTTCCAGTCCCCACATGACTGTTCACAACCTCCAGTTCCAAGGGATCCAGTGCCCTCTTCTGGCTTCTAAAGAAACTGTGTTCATGTGTTATACAAACATACATGCAGTCAAAACACCCATATATATATATATATATATATATATATATATATATATATATATATATATATATAAATTAAGGAGAGAAAGAGGGAGAAAGGGAGGGAGGGAGGAAGGAAGGGAATTAAAAATAATTACTGACCAGAAGAAATATGGGAAATAAGTAGTGTGTTTGGCTTACAGGTTGCATGTTGTTCATCACTGAGGGAAATCAAGTCAGGAACCTGGAGGCATGAACTGAAGCAGAGACAATAGAGGAATGTTGATTGTTGAATGCTGATTGCTGGCTTGGTCCCCAAAGATTGCTCAGCTACCTTCTAAGACACCCCAGAACCACTGGGTCTACTCATGTCAATAATTCATGAAGAAAATGCCCCTACATGCCAATCGGAGGGAGGTAATTCCTCAGCTGAGGGTGACTCTTCCCAGGTGACTCTAGTTTGAGTCACGCTGACAAGAGGTTCCCAGCACAGTGTGGGAACACAGAAATCTGTGCCAATCTCAGCCAAACATGTCCTTCCTTGGAACCTCAAAGGTATTAGAGATTAGGAAATAGGGGACAGAAACCCACCCAACAACAACAATGTGAAGGGGTCAGGAACACACCCAATGACTACATGTGAAGTTCTCTGGTGTGCAACAATACAGAATTCTTTGTATCTTTAAAAAAAAACCAAACATTTCTTTTACCTTTGAGATTATAATATAATTATATCATTCTCCCTTCATATCTTTTTAAGGCATTATTTTCTCTTCCTCTCTTACTTTCTGCTTTTTTCTATCCTCCCAGTTTCCCCAAGAAAAAAACAACATATAAGATTATACAATTTGAAAGCAGTCTTTTGACAATAATGTTTAAGTAAGTGCTATATATAACAGTGTAATAAAGTCTCTTTTGTTTTGACCTAACTACAGATAAGAAAAACATCCGACACATTAAAAATATTTTCATCTGCTCAAAGTTCTAGGAAAGCTATTTATCCAAAGGCCACATGTGTCGTCTTCCAAGCCATCATAGAGTTATGGTCTCATGGCAGAACACAGGCCATCTGGGAGAGTGGCTGCTCACCACACCCCGAGAGCCCCCTGGGGAAGGGCAGTGCTTTCTGGTGGCTGCCTGCCCTCTGCAGCTGCTGGCCCCATGTCCTTCCCCATGGAATTCTTGAACTATTTGGCTTTAATTTTTAGCCACTTCTCCACAGAGGATGAACTGATAAACAAACAGAAGATGCATACAGCTAGAACCTGCATGCTTTACACATGGGAGCAGAAAATCAGAGGCCAGAGAAGTATTGCCCAAAAGCACATAGAGATGACATCACATGGAAAGACAAGTCACATTGACCAAAAGTAAGTTTCCTGTGACTTACACGTCTGGAAGACAAACGCTGTCCACTAAGAAGAAAGGAACAAAGGGCAGGTTGAACAATCCTTGCTTAGCTGACCCAAGTCATGATGGAAATGATGGCACAGGAAAGATTCTTTTAGATCAGCCCCAGTTCCTGTGATTAATTCTTCTTCAAATAATTATCTATAGACCAGGGACTCTTGACAAAATGAAACTGAATTTATAATACCCAGCCGGAGATTACTTAACTCTGTTTTGACAACTGATACAGAAAATGTCATAAAATCTTGTTGAAATTATGGAAATATCTGTTCTTTGTTTCTATGGTCTTGGCTCATGAGTCATAGGGTGATATCCTGGGATCTTCCATTCTTCTGGCAGAGCCTGTAATAAAGAACAAAGAGGTCAAAAATCCAATGCCTAGAGAATTCTAGAACAGGTGCTCCCTGGATGCCCTGCTTCTGAAGGAACGAGGTTAACATTTAGTCCTTGTGCGGTCTGAGGGATGTGCCTGTCTTTGGGAATATTCACCCCATGGTTTCCCATGCTTCGACTCTACCAGTTAACTAAGATACAAGTTGGTTTCCTAGTTCACATGACAGAAACAAAGCCAGCTGCCCCAGGTTAGGAGCTGTCCTGGCTAGCGGTTCCGTGCTTTAATATGTAAGCAGTAAAGTTGATCATTAACCTTGAGTAAGGAAGCATGCAGGACACTGAGCACACTTCAGGAAGAAATAAGCCCCACCGTGTTAGCTGAGTGGGAAGGCTGCCCAGAACATGTCCCCTGCTATAAGATTAGTTTGGGAATTAGGGATTTACGGTGCTTATCCCTCTCGATGAGGCTTGGCAGGGTTCCCTGGGACAGCAGAAACAAACTGCTAAGGGGTGAAAGAAAGCAAAGCCTGGAGCAGCTGGATGACAGGCTCTCCTGTCCCTCCGTCACATGGACGTCGAGTTCTGAAGTCTACCCAGGTGCTAGCCTGGGCAGAGTTTCTGCATAAGGACATCACAGCAGACCCTCTGTGCATCCTGGTGGGCAGGCTGTGAAGATGGTGGTTGGCTTCACACTGGGAGTGGAAGTGAGACACGGTGGAATGGAGGCACCATCCACTCAGCCCCCTGCAAAGAACTCCCTGGACTCTCACCTCTTAAGATGTCTGTATCCACCAGAGTTGAAATGAGGATGGAACAAGTTTATTAACAGCTACATAGATGACAGACAGGGTGATAACTGATTTAAGACTACAGATATTCCTCCAAATAAACACCTCAGAGGCATGAAGGCAAAGGAGATGGATCCGAAGTGCTGGCAGGCAACATCAAGATTTTTTCTTCAAAGAAAAATCCATCAGAACACCCCTCCATCCAAAAACAAAAAGAGCAAGACAAGATTGCAGCACAGGGAGGTCACTTTTAAGGGCTTCTTTGAAAGGGGGCACCTGCATTAGGAGGAGGGTTTTCTTGTTAGGGAAAATGAAGCCATTTTTAAAGTTGGCCTAGAAATTCTCTTCGTCATCCACAGACACCACATGGAGTGTCTTAGCTGCTCTTTGGTGGCATGTTGTCCTTTACAAAAGAAAAAATCTATTTCAAATACATCATCAATGGCTTAGTTTTATAGTATTTTGAATAGAACATATAGCTAACTGATGTTGTCCTACCTCCATCCCTCCTCCTCCCTCCTTCTCTCCTTCCATCTCTTTCTCCCCCTCTCTTTCCTTTCCCTCGTTTTCTTCTTACCATTTTTCTTTCTCTTCCCTACTTCCCCCCTCTTTTCCTTCCCTGCCTTCTTCCTCCCACCCCTCTTCCACACTGAAAGAGACCTAGTAGGTCCGAATAGCCTGGATTTCACAGTATTCATCAAGAGCATGTTGTCTGTGTGTGTGCTGTGCATGTGTGTGCATTCAATTGCGCATGCCTGTGAAGAGCAGAGGTCAGCCTCGGGTATTATTCCTCAGGACCCGTCCCCTTTGGTTTTTGGAGATGAGGTCTAGCGTCTTGCACTGCTCTCCAAGCAGATTATGCCAACTGTCAATTAGCCCAGGACCTTCCTCTCTTTACCTCCCAAGGGCTAGGGTCACAGGCACATGCCACTGTGCATGGCTTTTTATGTGGTTTGGGGGCATAGAACTCAGGTCCTCAATAAAGTCCTTACATAGTGAGCACTTTATACTGGCTGACCAATTACTTCATCTCCCAGAACCCACCTTTGAAAGTAGAGGACAAGGGAAACAGAAACTCCCAAGTTCAGACTCCTGAGCATGAGTTGCTATTGTGACCCAGTTCTTCTCTGACCTGCAGAAACATCAGTTGAGAGCCACTTTCCTAGTACACCTGAGCTATGAAGACAACCTTCACATTGTCAACAATAAATAGAGGCTGTATCAGCCCCTTCGAAACATCATGCATAGTCCTGAAGGAAATACCCGTTGCATGTCTTCTGAATGTTTACTGTAGTGATTTCCATGAAGATCTCTGTTGTCTGGATAGCATCATTTTGATGGGATGTCCTTTCTGCTCACAGTAGACTGTTAAAAGCACAGTCTGGTATGCTTTGGTGACATGTTTCTCCGGCTCAAGAATTATAGGAGCTTAGCATGATGTGCTAGCAAACACCTGTGATCTTAGCACTTGTAAGGTTGGAGTGCAAGAATGAGTTCTGGGCCAGACTAATCTGCATACCAGAACCCTGTCTGAATGAAAGGAGAGAAAGAGAAGGAGGAGGAGAAAGAGGGGAAGGGGGTAGGAAAGAGGAGTAAAAGAGGAGGAGGACAGGGGAGCTAACTTGAAATGTCTGTACATGGCATTCATCTGGTCTTGAGTATTGGACTCTTGTCCCCTCACAACTCAGCCTGTGACTCCAGTGTATTGGCTCCTATAAGCGCTCAACACTGAATATCATAGAAACTGTGGACAGGCCTCGGGGTGTGAGGGAAAGGCCTCTGGATATGGTGATAATGAGACGACACAGCTCACACAGCCTTCATTTCAAGCAAGGAGCGGTCACATCATGAACACGAGCCCCTCCCCACACCACAGGATAATAAGGGGCTGACAGATCCATGTGTGTGCCTTAAGCTCTGCACCCATCCAGGGCTGCCAGGCATGGTCTAAGGCTGCCAGTTCTATTGAATGCTACATAAGCAACAAACATTTCAGTGTAAGACCGGTGCATGTGTCTGACTTACATGCATGTGTCTTATTTACATTCGTGTGTTTTACTTACATACATGTGCTTTACATGCATGGGCCATACTTATTCTAAAAACATGCTCATTAGTCATTTGAAAATCAGACTTAAATAGTAATCCTGATTTTCCTTGCATTCCTCAACATGGCCACCCTATGGTTTACCATACACCCATCATACTCAGTCAGCTGACAACGTATCGTTCAATTGTCTTCACTCTTTTGTCCTAATCAGGTTGAGTCCTTTCGAAGATATGAATGAGAATAATTTTTATTGAGAACTATTAGCTGATTCCACCCTAAATTATGGTGCTTCCATATTCAGAAAACCTGATGAAATCAGCCCAGGTTTTACTCTCAGTTTGGCAAACCCAAAATGAAGCTTAGGGGCTGGAAGGATGGCTCGGCACTCACTGCTCTGGCAGAGGACCAGAGTTTGGTTCCCAACACCTTCACCGAGCAGCTCACAAACACTGCTCCAAGGGATCTGGCACCTCCTTCTGTCCTCTCTGGGCACGGGCATCCATACATAGAGACACACACAGAGGACAGAGGCACTTGCACACACCCAAATAATAAACGCTTTTAAAATGAAGCCCAGCAAGCATCATGTACAATCTTATATAAACCAATTAGCAAGCATGCCTTGATTAATCAAGTAATTGATTGGTAAACGGAGACAGGCTCTCCCGTAGCCCAGGTTGACTCAAACAGTATATCCAACTACGACACCGACTTTCCAATCCTCCTGCTTCCCCTCAGGAGCCTCACCACACCTTGTTCATGTGGTCGTGGGGATCGAACTCGGGGCTTCATGTGTGCTAGGCAAGCACCGTGCCCACTGAACTACACTTCCCACCCCTGAGACCTCATTTGAAGCTGTCCATGTGCTCAGGTCTTTTCTCACTGTGTATTTTATATTGTTATTATCTTAAGTTCATAAAACCCTAAAAGATACACGAGCAACAGTCTCACTCCTTTTTTTTTGTTCTTTTTTCTTTTTATGAAAATGTATCTTCACAAATCCTTGCCTGGAACACTGGCGAAAAGCCAGGGAGAAAAATCCAGCAGCCAACAACTGACTGGAATGAACTGCAGATGAAGCACAACTGAGCGCTACATTCTCCAGAGGTGAAATTGTATGGCTTTCGGATTCATTTTATATACAAATTATAAATTACTGAATGCAATATTAAACAATTCAGTTTCCGAAGAGTTTTCCCTCTGAGTTACTCCAGTGCGACCGAGCAAAGGAGAAGTGTGGCAGGGCATTCAATCTCCTTCAGGCTTCTGCCCAAGGCCAGCAACAAAAATGGAGCAGCCCCCATCCCACCCCACCCCAGATCCTCAAGGCTTGCCTTCCTGCTGTTTTACTTCCCCTCTCTTCCCTTCTGCCCACAAACCCTTCTCTTGTGGAACAGCCTGGGAAGGGAAGGTGGGGTAGGAACACTGCCCAAGGACCTGGCTTTCCCAAGGCGGATCTGGCCTGCACTCAGCACAGACTCCAGCAGAGGCCTCTGCCTCACAGGAAATGTTCCGTTTTCTGCGAGTCACCTTCAGAAGTGGACACGGGCAGCCTGGCAGGGACCAGCAGAACAACAGACAAAGGCACTTGGTCTTCCTTATCCCTTCGTCTCATGGAATTTTCACAAATAAAGATGAAGAGGTTATTTTTGGCATGAGCAAGACAAAAACACATCAAAAACAAACTCAGTCAATTCATAGTTACTCATGAGAACACAGATACAATCACTCCATATATACTGGTTAAGCTCGCAGGTTATGAAGTCACAACAGCTTTTTCCTTCATTCTAAGTTGTTTTTAAAATAACTAAAGTGTTATGAAAGTCACAGTGTCCCTTCTATGTTGCTTCTTTGGAGTCCTGTCACGGCAACAGATGGAGTACAGTCAGTGGGAAATTTATCTGTCAGTCTAGCCTCGATGGACAAAAAACTGAGAGGTGTTACACGGAGTCAGCATGTATCAAAACCGCCTTTGCTCTGCATGGGGAAGGGAGCAAAGAGAATTTAGGAGCACCTGAGTGGGTGCTCGGGCTGTGTCAGACTTAAGTCTGTCAGAGCGGGAAGTACCCGGGATTGGCTACTGAGGAGTCTGCTTCTTGGAAAAGTGGATACATTTGTACCCATTGCTTGTGGTGTGGTGTGCTGTACACAGGCATTCCTGTGTCTGCTATAACTACTACAAATATTGCCCCTATAGCAGCAGGAATTTATCCTCCTGCGTTATTGGAGATTCAAACTCAGAACGCCATTGTCACTGTGCTGAGGTCAAGGGGACAGCAGGGTCTGGCTACTAGTAGATCCTTTAGAGGAAGAGGGTTATCTTTCCTCTTTGTCTTCAGGGGCTCCAACATTCTTTGGCATGAAGCTTCATCATTCCAATCTCCAAGGCCAGGAGGTTAGAGATGCCCAAGGCCTCACCTTCTCCTCTGTAGATCTGACCTTCCCCACAGCTCCCTCGGGGACACTTGGTGAAGGCTGTGTGTATTTGCCAGGGCTGACACGGTAAAATCCCATCCTGCCGACTGTGTGGCAGCATCCTTTATTCCCACAGTCCTGGAAGCTGGAAGTTCAAGACAGAGGCCAGTTTGTTCCCCAGGGTCTCACAAAGCACCTTGCAGGGGTCTGCACCTGCACGTGCATCCCGCTGTTTTCCTGTGCTGACCCGCTCCTCTCCTGAGAACGCCAGGCAGACCTGGCCAGGCTCAGCTCAGCAGCCTCCCTTTCACTTAATTACTGCCTTCTTGATTCCACATGCAGCCCTACTCTGAGATGCTGGAGGGGCGGGGCATCGACCCTTCTATTTGGGAGATATAAGTCAGTAAGTAGAGGCCTGGGGTACTCTTTGTCACGTCAACATCCTTAACACACTTTCATGTATTTGCCACACAAGTAACTCAGGTCCCAAGGATTAGGGCTTGTGTTTGTTGAGACACTGTTCAGTTACGAAGATAGATGTAAGGCTGGACCAGGCAACCATCATCCAGCATCTCTGCTCATGGTGGCAGACCCCACCTCCAAGTGTCATTTTTACACAGAGCCAACGGAAAAGAATCTGGGCCAAAGCGAAAACCTGGTGGGAAGCACAAGGCATTAGGGCCAAGGAAGGAGAGCTCAAACCAAAGTCCAGTTTTCAGAATGATCTTTCTACTTCGGTGAGCACTAAGATTGGCAGCCAGGAGAGCTGACCAGGTGACACTGTTATGGTGGGCCAAGTACCACATGGCCAGAGCCAGAGTGGTGGCTGAGGGAGTGGAAAACTTGGGCAGGAGACTCCAAAGAAAAAACGCAGAGACCCGCGCCTGAGTGGCGCAGAGAGGCAAAACAAAGTCCAGTCCTTCCACGTTTGTAGGCGCCGTCTTCACCACCGCTGTATGGATCCACATATGAGGGATTAACTCGTGGCTCTTCAGACTTTAGAAGCACACAGTGATAAAATAAGAGAATCTGGCAACGATCGAAGCCACATGCGCCCGGGATGGTGGCAAAGCGTACCTGGGAACCCATGCAAAGGCACTGGGGGAAAGAGGTGTGGTGTCCCCATGGGCTGATTGGAGGTTGGGTTCTACTGAAGCAGCCCTGAACACAGATCCCAGGGTTAGTAAGAGTAAGGTGGGGAAACACAAACAAAGGAAGCAGGATGGAGAACTGAGTGACAGCGGCGAGGGGTATGTCAAAGTCATCAGTCCTGAGTGACAGCAGCGAGGGGCATGACAAAGTCATCAATCCTGCTGCCACCTCTAGGGACTGGTGTGGAGAATCGGGCATGGAGTGGCCCGCCCAGAAAAGAAGAGATTGGGAGACTGATAGATACACCAGGTGCCAAAGACCATGCCAAAAAAAAAAATATATCAGAGCCGTTGTCACCGTTAGCAGCAGACTTAACTAATACAAATTTCTGCCTTCCACATGCAGGCCTTACCCCAAGCTCTTACATGAGATGTCAGTATGGTTAAATCACCAGTGGCGAGCCCGGTACTTAGTATGTTTCAGAACTAGTCAGTCCAAGATCATATCCTAAGGAAAGTGTCTCTGGCTCCAGGAACTAGGGAGCTGTTCTCTTCTGCTTCCTGAGATTTTTCCCACCTGGGGTTTTGGCTTCTTACCCTCTAAGGCTGCATTCCACCCCTGATGGATATTTGACCGCGAACCAGGCATTCTGACCCTGAAGTGACAGTTCCTTCCCTCCTCTCCGTCTCAAGTTGTCAATGGAAGTCTCTTCGTTTCTGTTGCAGATGAAAGGCTACTTCAAACTCTGATAAATTAAAGTTTAAACAGGATTCCTAAAGGCACAGGACTCTAAATAGTGCACTCTGGGGATCATCAGGGAATCCCAAGGGTGCGCCTGTCACCATCACCTGCCGTCTGGGCTTAGGTCTCAGCGCCCTGACACGGAGACCTTCAGGCAGCTCTGGAATGTGGCCATCGGCATCTCTGGTATCTTTTAAATGTCAAGAGAGCAGAGGTTCTCTTGTCTGCTGTCACTGTAGGGCTGACAATTAAAGCCGCCTGCTCTTCATTCTTTCTCCAGGGGCATCTTCCATTTTTCACCCACTTCCTGTTGCTGACAGCTGAGTTCCTCTGTCTCCCTGACACTGGGAGGTCACCTCCAGGCTCAGACCATTCAGTGAATGGCTGACCCCTCCTCCACCCAGCCCAGGGTGCCCTTTGCCTCAGGAACTCCAACCTTAGTAACCAGGACCCTGAACACCCATCTGCTTTGAACAGTGTTGACCAGGACAGGGCAGTGAGTGATCCCAGGACCAGCTCATTGGCCTGGCCTCATTTAGGATGTTACTATGTAAGAGAAAGACATAAAGAAAGGGAAAAAAGGAACAAAGACAGAAGGAAGAGGAAGAAGGGGAAGGAAGGGAGAGGGAGAATACAAAAGGGAAGGAAGGAGGAAATGGGGAAGGGAAAGAAAGAAAGGAAAGAGAAAACACAGAAGAGAAGAAGGGTGGAGGGATGGAGGGGGAAAGAAGGGATCGAAAAGAGGAGCAGGGTCAGGGATGGGGCAGAGTGTTCTCTTCATTCTGGCTCATCACTAAGATCTTAGTGATCAAACAGTGATCCTACAGTCACTAAATGTTTTTATCACCAGGTGTATCTTAAAAGAGCTGCAATGTTAGATGTTGAAAGAGCAGAAAGTGTATGGATCCCAAATTTAGAGACTCCAGGGCAAACTTCAGTGAACTGGCTCTGCAATCAGCTCTCCAGGATTTGCTGGTCTATGCACAATTGCTCTCTTACCCCTGACACTGCAACCGTAGGATCAAACAGCTGGAAAAGCATTCTGCTACCAAGAAGAAAACCATTTTACATTTCCAGGCAGAATTTTCTGTCTGTCCAAAGCCAAGACCGATAGATGTCAGCTACTTCACAATTTCACAACATGGAATTTGAATGAACTTATTGGCCCACTTGTAAGCAAAGCAAAATTTCTAGAAATTATTAGGAATAAAGTTTACGTATTTCACTGACACGAACACAATTTAAAATGTCTATCAGATGTGGTAATGGGTCTTTTTGGATTTATTTGTGCATTTCTAAAAAGGTTAAGGAAAAAACAAAGTTTTGGTACTTAAAAATCAACAATCCCGGGTCCTAGACAGGTAGCATTTGCATAGGGTTGACAAAATTTGGCTTACTTTTGCTGCGGCGAATTAGTCACCTGGAGAACTGGCTTAGTTTGGGTTCTGGAATACTGTAGATGGCACCTATGCCTTTGGTGACATACTTATAGAAGAGCTGTGTGGTCAGCCTGTGGGGCTCATGAACACAGATCTACCATGGTCAGCTCTCTCCATCTTGTTTCTGAGCTCATGGAGGAAAACGGGTAGCAGGCACTCTTTCCGCCTGAGATCCCGACATCACTGAGGCCACTGAACTGCTTCTGTCCCCAGGGCAGCTGAAGAGGCTGTCACAGACTCTGCAGTCATTGACTCTTCTCTTTGAGAAGGGAGGTCAACGTGATTAACATTCATTTTCTAGACTCTTCTTTATAAATATCAAACAACTCACCATCAACCTAAAAAGAGAAAACGGTTCCTCTTTTTATATGTTCAACTGATTTTATTTTTAAATATTTTTCATCCAATATATTTTGATCATGCTTTCCCATCTCCAAGTCTCCCCACCCAACCTTATGTTATCTCTCTCTCTCTCTCTCTCTTTCTCTCTCTCTCTCTCTCACACACACACACACACACACACACAAACAAAACAAAAGCAAGAGAATCCCCACAAAATTGAAAATCAAAACAAAAAGCAAAAGACAAAAAGTGCAAAAATAAAGCAAAAAGTCCACAAGAAGACCAATATTGGTGCTGTTCAGCATTCATGGGCATGGAGACTGTCCTGAAGTGTGATTGATATACCCAGCGAAACTCCATCGGAAGAAAACCACCTTTCTTTTGTCAGCAGATATCAATTGCAAATAGACTGTTGGTTATGGGTGGGACCCTGTATCCACCTTGTCCTCTCAGGGCTAGAACCCCTGGCTTGAACCTGTGTAGGTTTTGCGTGAACATCTGAGAGAGCTTGCCTCCCGGCCCACATCAGAGGAGTGTGTTCTTTACAGTAGACGGTTCTAACACAGAGGCCTACAATTGTGCAGAATGCTCTCATTTTGGAGATTTGAATGAGAGGTACAGTCCTGAATGGGAATCCTTCCTTAAATCCCTCCCCTCAAAGTTCAGGGATCTAAGTGCAAGAGGAGGGAGAGAAACGGTAAGAGTCGTGAGTGATGGATGACTCCAAGGAAACAGGGTCTTCCAGATCCGCAAAAGTGATGCATGAATGAACTCAAGAAAACAATCCATTTTTTTTTTAACTTTTGATTTTTCAAAATAGAGTTTTCTGTTTAGCCCTGGTTGTTGTCCAGGAACTCTTTCTGTAGACCAAGTTGACCTTGGACTCACAGAGATCCACCTGCCTCTGCCTTCCTAGTGCTGGGATTAAAGACATGCACCATCATTAGGCAAGAAAACAATTCAGTTTTTTTTGTTGTTGTTTTTTGTTTTTTTGTTTTGTTTTTTTTGTTTGTTTGTTTGTTTTGTTTTTTGAGACAGGGTTTCTCTGTAGCTTTTGGAGCCTGTTCTGGAATTAGCTCTTGTAGACCAGACCAGGCTGGCCTCGAACTCACAGAGATCTGCCTGCCTCTGCCTCCAGAGTTCTGGGATTAAAGGCATGCACCACCACCGCCTGGCTAAGAAAACAATTCTTAAACATATCTACAGACATGCTTTTTTTTTTATAAGTTGTACCTTTAAGAAGCAGTGCTTTGACACCTCAAAGCCATGCACCATCCTGTGTTTCTGATGAAACTGTAAAACCCACTCCAGGAAAGTCACCAATGCAAGACAGAGGACCATGAAATTAGCCTCCAAACGAAGAAAGGATGAGAGAAAATGAAAAGGAGGAAGGGGAAAGGAAGGAAGAAGCCATCGAACAAAACGGGAGATTCATTTGCTGGAGGAGAAGAAATGTCCACACAAGTGAGAACAAGCTGAAAGTGAAAGAGGCCTTGCATGGAAAAGATGCTCTTGAAAGAAAGCTATATGATTATCTCAGTCTCCACTGAAAAGACAAAGATAATGAAAAATAGAAATACAAGAAACCAAGATAAGAGCCTATGTGTCTGTCTGACTTAACTCAATATAGAATAAGAAAATGAGACTGGAATGGTATTGGGAGTAGAAACAGGAGCCCTGAGTGGAGCTGATGGAGGCTAGAAAGCAGACAGAGACAATGAATAAAACCAAAGAGTCACAGTAGAATTAATGGTCAGGAGTTTGGAAAAAAAAAAAAACTGCTGTAAGTTGCTCTGCAAAACCAAACAAAACAAAGCCCAAGGCTGGGGCAATGTGAGTCCTGACTCCTGTAATAAGAGGTGCACGTGAACCCCCACCTCAGTGTGACTGTGTAGAGGACAATTTCAGAGTGGGGTGGGAAGCCACCCTAGACTCTGGCCAGGGGAAATGAAGACATTGTCTGCCACAGGCGAATTGTCTGCCACAGACCTCCATAGTAAACCTAGCAATGCAAAGTAAACAAAGACAGAAAATAAGAGTGATCTTTTAGGGCAGCATAAAAGCTCTCTTGAGCGGAGGCTTTCACCTTCTTGTCTGAAAGGACCCCTGTATTGGGATCATATTTACTGCCTGGGCAGAACAAAATCCAATTTGCCCATGTATCTGTTCAGCAACAGTACAGAAAGGAAGGTTCACGAGGGGGCTCACGAACCCAGAAGAGAAGGCCAAGAAAGAGTCAGCCATGATCCTAGCCTACCCGTCAATCATCCAATCAACTCCTTTTGGCCCAATGCATCTGGAAAGATAGTCCTTCATCTTTTCGAACTAAGCATCCACTGATAGCAATGCCCGGGAGAAGTGCCATGGATAATGGGAAATCTAACCACCGGATGTTAAAATGATAACCACAGGATGTGTTTGCTCCTCACAACTGGCCCTTGGCAAGCTAGGATGAGAAAGAGTCTCAGGCAGTCAACTTCCTTAACTCACAATGAGTATTTCTCAAGATCAGCCAAAAGTGTAAATTAGTTGTTAAGAGCAAAATGTAAGTGATGTTTATGCCCCATAGTGGCCTGGTTTGGAAGATTAAGTGGAAGCACACATTGCGCTTCAGAATCAGAAAGCTCCGTCTGGCAGCAGTGCCGCTCTGCTCTGTTTAGCTGGGATGGCCACACAACCCCAGCAGTGCCTGCATTTGATCCATGATTTCCCTGAGTCTGTTGGGAAGCTGAGCCAGGAGGATGGTGAATTTGAAGCCTGCCTGGGCTACACAGCAAGATCCTGGTTTCCTTGACAAAAGCTCAGGAAGAGAGCAGCTCCTGAAAACTCCAACTTCTTGCCTTGCAAACATCAGCACCAAAGCAGAGGCTGCCTGGCTGCATGCAGAACACGATTTCCACACTAATTACTTTCACTCTGTCCAAGATGTTTCCAGAAGGAATTTCGAGTCAGAGTTTTACGAGAGGATTTGACTCCCTTCACACCTTTTATGGGTTTGAAGTTCATGGATATCACTATTTCAGAACAAAATAAATGCTAACAGGAAAGGTAATGGCCACGTTGAAGGAGCTAGAAGCAGTGATGTTCGCACTGTTTGTTTTATGCTTTTTTGCTTTCAAGTTTGCCTGCCTGGATTTTTTTTTTTCTTTTACTCCCCTGGGCAACATTGTAGAAAACCTCATAGCTTACCCAGTCAGTTTCAAATATTGTCAAAGCCTGAGGTTCATATATTAAAAATTCCAAGCTGATATAAATCAAAACATCTATGATTCTGCAGAATGTGAGCCTGCCAAATCAACAGCTCCAGGGGAAAGTGGGGGGTGCAGCCTGTGTGTGTTTTGGCCTCTGTCCTCTGTGAAATAAGCAGCTATAGGAGATTGCCCAGTTTGCAAGTGATTGTATTGGGGGAATAACTGGAGATACCGTAAATTTAGGAGACAAGGTACTTCTACGCTGAAAGTATGGGAAACATTTGAAGGGGGCTATTAGCAACAAAAAGCAGTGTAAAACAAAAGTGTTTCTCTTATTTTTTGGTGGATGTAATATATGACAGAAGAATAGACAATTTAGATAATAATAATAATAGCTCAATGGAACCCAGGGATATAAGAGATGAGATGAAGGGTGTCTCCTCCTCCTCTTCCTCTTTCACTTGCTCTTTCTTCTCTTGTTCCTCTTCTTCCTACAATTCTCCTATCTCCTTCTTTCCTCCCCAACCTCTCTCCACTCTTCTGCCTCCTGCTCTTCCTACGTTCTGCTTGTAGGTAGACTTAAGCAGTTGTCCCTAAATTGAAAGGGAGAATGGGTTTGAAGGCCCAGCTCCAGGTGAATGGTTCACAAAGCAGCTTTATATACTAGAATATTATTTGTATTTTAATCAATAAAGTTTGCTTGAATGCAAAGCAGCCACACTGGTCAGTCATACAGGCCAGGCAGTGGTGGCGCATGCCTTTAATCCCAGCACTAGAGAGGAATAAAAGATTGGAGTAGACAGGTCTCACACTCAGTCTCAGTCTGAGGATTCGTGGAGGCAGGAGAGCCCATTTCCTTCTGAGCCAAGCAAGATAAGAGCCAGTGGCTGGCTGCTTTGTTTTTCTAATCTTCATCTTGGACCCCATTATCTGTCTTTAGGTTTTTTGTTATTTATGCTACAGCTTTATATGGTGAATTCCATTGCCATTACCCAGCTCCCGAACCAACTCAACCTGAGGCAGACTAGACTGTCACACCAAGCACAACCAGCAAAAGAAGTCCACATGTCCAGTCGCTTCACAGAAACACATACAATATGAAAGGCTAAGACAATATGTCTCAAACCCACTAGTCCCATAGAAATGGCTTCAAATAAGAATTGCCTATGTGAATCTCGGAATATAGAATTTGAAAGAACAGTCATAAATGTGTTCAAAGAATTCAAGGATTTTAATGAAGACACAAGCACTTGAAGTCTTGAAGATACTAACAATAAACATCTAAGTGATGTCTAAGAAAACCAAAATGTGAGATGAAGAAGACAATTCAGGATGTAAAATCTGAGTTCAATACAGAGAGAGAAATAACGAAGAGGATTCAAGCTGAAATGAAGATGGGATTGCAAATATCAATAACCCAATTAGAACAGTTAAGGGAAGCTGGATAAACTGAGTAAATCAAGTCAAAGACAAAATATAAGACTTGAAAATAAAGTAGAGGAAATGGACCACTTATGCAAAAAATATGAGAAGAAAATCGACAGTACATCAAAAGAACATGCACTTTGAGATACCATGAAAAGACCAAATCTTCGCATAATAGGCATAGCAGAAGGAGAACAATCTAGATCTTCAACAGGTTCGTTGACCAAAATGTTTCCTCATTAAAGAAAGACACACCCAAACAGATAAATAAAGAAGCACACAGAACATTAAGTAGATAGGAACAGAAGAAAAGCTTCCCATTGCAAGTTGATCATTAAAAAACTAAATATACAGAATAAGGAAAGAGTACTCAAAGCTTCAAGAGGAAACAACATAAGTCACATATAAAGGAACACCCTTCAGAGTAACACGGATTTCTCAATGGTGACCTTAAGTGTTAGAAAATCCCAGAACAATGCCTCAAGTTCTAAAGGGCACAGCTACCAACCTAGACTATGGCACACAGCTAAACTATCTGCCATAGATGAGTAGAAGGAAGCTTTACATCATAATCTAAACAAACTAGAAGACTTGATGTCCACAAAAACAGACCTATGAAGAATACTGGGAGCAATATTTTAGACTAGAGCGAGAAATATTAAAGCCAGACAATGGCTGAAAGAAAACAAACTAAATTATAATTAGATGTAATGATATTTCATTTGCATTTTAATAAATAAAGCTTGCCTGAAGTTCAGAGAGTGAAACAGCCACACTGATCATCCTTACAGACCAGGCAGTAGTGATACACGCCTTTAATCCCAGTAGCCACGCTAGTCTGCCATAGAAACCAGGTGGTAGTGGTGCAGGCCTCTAATCCCAGCACTAGAGAGGAATATAAGATGGGAGGAGACAGTTTCACACACAATCTCATTCTGAGATTCCTGGAGGCAGGATCTCCATTCTGGACTGAGGTAGAGTAAGAGCCAGTGGCTGACTGTTTCGCTTTTCTGACCTTCAGCTTGAACCTCAATTTCTGTCTCTGGGTTTTTATTAATTGTGCTACAATTAGAGCAACACAAAGTTGAACTAAAAACATGTAGAGAAAGAAAAAGGCAACATCCAATACACAGGTTTCAATAATAACTTTAAATATGAAAGACTTTGATTTTCCAATCAAAACACAAAGAGTAGTTGACTGGATAAAGAAACAACATCTTTCATGCCAGCATTCTGGAGGGAAGGAAAAGAGAAGAAAAAAAAGGGAAGGGAAGGGAAGGGAAAGGAAGGAAAGGAAAGGAAAGGAAAGGAAAGGAAAGGAAAGGAAAGGAAAGGAAAGGAAAGGAAAGAAAAGAAAAGGAAAGGAAAGCGAAAGGAAAAAGAAACAAAACCATTCTCTGAGAACACACCCACTGAGCAGGCCAGGGAAACAGGTAAGCTAACCGAAGACCTCCACCATTCTTGCCTCACCAAACATAATCCCTCAGTCTCATCCCTAGCTCTGCAGCAGAGCACCTGACAAAGCCTTCCTTCCCCCTCTGCCCATGTCTCCTGTGGATCCCAGATTTTCCTCACCTAAACTCTGTCCCTCCATTCAGCCTTCAACTCTAATCAGGCAACCCTGCTAATTCACAGGCCACTGCTACCAGGAAGCAGGTAGGCGGGGTAGACCTTCCCCTCTCTACTGATCCTCCAGATCCAACCCCATCTCAACCCCAGCTCTGTAGCAGACCTTCTAGAGTGACCTCTCCTCATTGGCCTACCCCACTCCAAGGAGATGAAATAAGCAGATCCCGGTGGAACACTCTGCTCTCCTTCCTCCTGCGAACCTGTTCAGACTCCTAACCCATCCCTATTCCTAAGTGTTAGCTCTCAATACTCAGAAATACATTTTATGTGGATCCTCTAATGACCACACCTATTTTAAGAACTGAAATGTCATCTTGGTAGAATTTTCCTATCAGACAGCACAAAGCCACCACACTCTCCTGAAATTCAGAGACAAAACAAAAAACAGAGGATAAAACAAAACCCACCCAACAAAGATAAAACCAAATATCGATAGCCAGACCTATAATCATCCCATCACAGATGGTAGGATGACTGTAAAAGTAATCAATAAGATCCAGAGAAATATGTCTGAAATAAATAAAATAGAAACAAAGAGAACAATGCAAAGGAGCAATGAAGCAAAAAGTTGATTATTTGAGAAAATAGTAAGATCAACAAGTCCTTATCCAAATTCACTAAAAGCCAGAAAGAGAATGTCCAAATTACAAGTCAGAAATAAAAAGAGAGATAAAACAGCAGACACCACAGGAACCCAGAGATCATAGGGACAGACTTGAAAAGCCCGTACTCTAACAAATTGGAAAATCTAAAAGAAATGAATAATAATTATAATTTTCCACCGCTAAATCAGAATCAGACAAACAACTTAGACAGACTGATAACTCCTAGTGAAGCAGAAGTAGTCATAGAAGTCTCCTAACAAAAAGAAGCCCAGGGCCAGATGGTTTCAGCACAGAATTCCACCAGACTTTCAAAGAGTTAACATCAATACTCCTCAAATTATTCCACAAAATAGAAGCAAAAAGAAAATTGCCCAATTCATTTTACTGAACTACAGTAACCCTGACATCCAAACCACATGAAGACCCAACAGAGAAAGAATTTCAGACCAATTTCCCTTATGAACATAAATGCAAAAATACTCAAAATATTTGCAAACAGAATCCAAGAACACATCAAAAAGATCATCTACCATGATCAAGTAGCCTTCATCCCAGAGATTCAGGAATGGTTCAATATATGAAAATAAGTCACTGTAATGCACTATATATACATATATATATAGTAATATACTATATATGAAAGATTAAAAAACAAAAGCACATTATCATCTCATTAGTTTCAGAAAAGGCCTTTGATAAACTCCAGTACCCCTTCATAATAAAAGTCCTAGAGAGATTAGGGATATAAGGTGCATACCTAAATATAATAAAAACATTTTACAGCAAGTTCATAGCCAACATCAATTTAAATGGAGGGACACTCAAAATAATTACACTGAAATCAGGAACAAGACAAGGTTGTCCACTCTCCATATCTATTCAATATAATCTTTGAAGTCTTAGCTAAAGCAATAAGACAACTGATGGAGATCAAGGGGATTCTAATTGGAAAGGAAGCAGTCAAAGTATCATTATCTGCAAAAGACATGATAGTATACATAAGTGGCCCTAAAAATTCTACCAAGAGTAATCAGACTTTCTTGTCAGCTGTCAGACCCCAAATAATGACAAGGAGTCTTTCTATTAATTATGAAGTCTTGGTCTTAGCTTAGGCTTGTTCCCAACTAGCTCTTATAACTTAAATTAACCCTTTTCTATTAGTCTACATTCTGCCACTTGTCATTTATCTCTCTCCCATTCTGTACATCTGACTTGCTCTGTACCTCTTTGGCATCTCTGGAGTGCTTAGATGCTTCCCAAACGCCTCTCTCTCCCTGGAAGTCCCGCCTATTCTCTCCTGACTAGGTACTGACCATTCAGTTCCTTATTAAACCAATCACAGTAACACATCTTCACAGACAAATGTTCCTGAACAACCGGGGAACTCCTGCGGCTGACAAACACCTTCAGCAAAGCAGCTGGATATAATATTAACTCACAAAAATCAGTAGCTCTCCCATATAAAAATGGCAAATGGACTGAAAAAGAAATCAAGGAAACAACACCTTTCACAATAGCCTCAAACAATGCAACATATCTTGGGGAAACTCTGACCAAGCAAGTGAAAGACTTGTATGATAAAAATCATTAAGTCTTTGAAGAAAGAAATTGAAGAAGGTTTCAGAGGATGGAAAGATCAGCTGTGTTCTTGGATCAGTAGTAAAAACGGCCATCCTACCAAACGTAACCTACATATTCAATGCAATCCCCATCAAAATGCCAACACAATTCTTCACAGATCTTAAAAGGACAATTCTCAGCTTCATATGAGAAAAGAAAAACTCAGGATAGCTAAAACAATCCCGAGGCATAAAAGAACTTCTGGAGATATCACCACTCCCAATTTCAAGTTGTATCACAGAGCTATAGTAATAAAAACAGCATGGTATTGGAATAAAAACAGACATGCTGGGCGGACAGTGGTGGCACACGCCTTTAATCCCAGCACTTGGGAGGCAGAGGTAGGCAGATCCCTGTGAGTTTGAGGCCAGCCTGGTCTATAAGAGTTAGTTCCAGAATAACTAAGACTGTTACACAGAGAAACCCCTGTCTTAAAAAGTCAAAAAAAGAAAAAAGAAAAAAACATACTGATCAATAAAATCAAATTGTAGACCCAGACATAAATCTACAGCCCTATAGACAGCTGATTTTTCACAACGAAGCCAGATATACACACTGAAAAGAAGACGGCATCTCCAACAAATAGTCTTAGTCAAACTGGATGGCTGTATGCAGAAGAATGCAAATAGATCCATACTTATCATAGATTCATACTCACCACCCTGCCCCAAACTCAGCTGCAAATGAATCAGGGATCTCAGCATAAAACCAGATACACTGAACCTGACAGAAAAGAAAGCAGGGAATAGCCTTGAACACATTGACACAGGAGAAGACTTTCTGAACAGAACACCATTAGCATAGGGTCTAACACCAACAACAAAGAAATGGGACTTCATGAAGCTGAAAAGCATCTGTAAGGCAAAGGACATCATCAATAAGACAAAGAGACAGCCCACAGATAGAAAAGATTTTACCAACTCTACATCTGATAGAAGACTAATATTCAAAATATATAAAGAACTCAAGAAACTAAATAAAATAAAAAAACAAATAATCCAATTAAAAATGGGGTTCGCATCTAAACAGAGAATTCTCAGTAGAGGAAACTCAATTGGTTGAGATATCCCTAAGAAATGTTCCTTAGCCATCAGGGAAATGAAAACCGAATTTATGGGAGGATCAAATGGGAAGGGAGGGGAGGCTGAGGAAGGGAGTGCAGGGAGAGAGCTAGAACTGAGAGACATCAGAGGGGTTGCGTGGAAATCTAGTGCAGTGGAAACTTGCTGAAACGTATGAAGGTGGCCCTAATGAAGTAGTCAAATAATATGGGAGCCGGAACCCCTACTGGCCATCTCTTGTCAATTCCAGAGTTAGGACTAGGATTCATCCAATTGAGTTGTTAACCAAAGGGGTCCCACTGAAATCCTCAAAGAAACCAGGCTATTGCCAAGTCGATAGGCAACGTTGTTCTCCAAAAACTGACAGCAAGGCCCCATTGCCGAAGACAACACCCACACAACTCATTGGATATGGAGAGATCAAGCAGTGCCTACACAGAACCTTCGCCCCGATGTTCTAGGGTTTGGGTACAGGAAGTTACTCGCAGGCTACCAAAAGGGAAACATAAACACCAACCCAGCCACGAAACCTTTTATCTATAGTGCTGTCCTGCCTGCAAAATATGCTAGGGCAATGGTGGCACAAAGCTTGTAGGGGTAACTAACCAATGTCTGATTCGACTTAAGCCCTTTCCACAAGATGGAACCCATACCCAACACCATTTGGGTGATGAAGACAAGACAAAATAGCCAAAAGACCTAGGGTAAAACCCTAGGTTTTTTATTTTTTAAAGAAAGTAGCAATAAAATGACCCCTAATGATATTCTGCTATACTCAAAGATCAGTGACTTATTCAGCCATCATCAGAGAAGCTTCCTGATGTGAACAAGTACAGAGAAACACAACAAGACATTACACACAGAGAAAGACTTTGAAACACAGCTTTAAATGGGATGTCTCTATCAAAATCCCTCCCCTCAAAGCCCAAGGAACCCCGTGGAAGAGGAGGCAGAACCAGCGTAAGAGCCAGAGAAGATGGAGGACACCAGGACAGTGAATCTCTGATTTGATTTATTTGTTTGTTTTTGTTTAGGGGGTTGTTTTGTTTGTTTGTTGAGACTAGATTTATCTGTGTAATAATCCTAACTGTCCTGGAATTCACTTTGTAGACCGAGCTGCTCTCAGACTCATAGAGATCTGCCTGCCTCTGCCTCTGCCTCCTAAATCCTCGGATTAAAGACGTGAACTACCACGGTTGACTCTCTGATTCTTGTACCTTCAATGTGGCCCTTTCCTCTCTGTTGGTTTGCCTTGTCCAAGTTCAATGAGGTGGTGTTTGTTCTATTTTATTTTTTATGTTTTGTTGTTATCTTTTAGAAGCCTGTTTCTTTTTCATGAGAAAGAGAAAAAGAGTAAACCCAGATGGTAGGGAAGTTATGGAGGAACTGGGAAGAGAAAAAGGAGGGGAAACTGTAATATGGATCTATTGCATATGAAGGAATCTATTCTTAATAAAAGCGAAGATAAAAAGAAAAACAAGATAGGAAAGGAAAAGAAAAGAAAAACAGAAACAAAATCTATCTTTCCGTTGTCTACAAGAAACTAAGCTTTAAAGACAGATACTACCTTAAAGTGAAGGGATATAAAAAATAAAAGTTCTCCCCGCAAGTGGGACCAGGAAGCAAACAGGAGTCATTATCCTATTATCTGACCAATTAGACTTCAAACTAAAACTAGCCAAAAGAGACAAAGAGGGACATTTTATTCTTATCAAGGGAACAATTAACTAGGACATTACTATCCTAACATACATGCACCAATTCTGGTGCACCCAATTTCATAAACAATGTACTACTACATACTAAAGACACAGATTAACCACAGCCCAAGAAGACATGCTGATTTTATAGCACTTTCTTCAACAGCTTGTGTAGACAAAAAATAAGGAGAGAAACATTAGAATTAAATGGCATTATACATCAAGTGGATTTAACAGATATCTACATAATATTCCACCCAAACACCAAGGAATACACATTCTACAGCAGTGCGTGGCAGTCTCACTAAAACAGACAACAAACATCCTGGTACAGAAAACACATCTTAAACAATTCAGAAAAAAATGAAATAACTATGTGTCCTATCTGACCACAGTGTAACAAAACTTTAAATGGGCATCAAACAAATCTCTATTAAATACACAAACTCACAGAGATTAAATAACTCTCTACTAAATGATGATAGGTCAATGAAGAAATCAAGAATGAAGTTTTAAAATTCTGAGAATTAAATCAAAATGAAAACTCAATGCAACAAACCTGAGACATATCACAAGCCTATATTAGAAAAAAATCAGAAAAAAGCACAAATAAATAGCTTACTGCAATTCAAGTTTTATAAAAACAAGAATAAATCACATCCATCCAACTCTAGTAAAGGGCAAGAAATGATAAAAATAAAAAAGCAAAAATTAATGAAAATGAAACAGAAAAACAATATGAAGAATCAAAAATCGAAGAGCTGGTCCTTTGAGAAGATAAACAATACTGAAAGACCCTTAGCCCAATTAACCTAAAGAAAGAAAGAAAGAGGACTCAAATTAACAGAATCAGAAATGAACAGGGAAACATCACAATAAACACAGAAGAAATACAAAATTTTATAAGGAAATACTTTAAATGCCTGTACTCTTATTAAATTACAAAATCTAAAAGAAATGGATAAATTCTAGACTCATCCAGACCACTGAAGCTAGATCAAGATGAGATCAACAACTTAAATGACCCATAATAAGTGAGGAGATTAAAAAAAAATAACCTTTTTGACTGAAAAGGTTAAGATGGATTGACAATAGAATTCTACCAGATTCTCAAAGAAGATCTACAGCCAATCCTTCTTAAATTATGCACAAAAATAGAAACAGGATGCATTCTTCCTAAGTCCTTCTATGAGACTAGAATAACTCTAATACCAAAACTGGGTGATGATACATCAAGAAAGAAAGAAAGAAAGAAAGAAAGAAAGAAAGAAAGAAAGAAAGAAAGAAAGAAAGA
>PVIU01022679.1:0-28876 GCA_004026605.1 Ondatra zibethicus | reverse complement strand
GTCTTCTTAATCGAAATACTAATACATCTGAGGTGGCCTCCTGAATCCTGAGGTCCCACCTTGAGGCTTACCTCAGAACAATCCTTTTCAGTTCACACTTGGCTCCTTAATTGAACCCTATACTCTACAGGACACTGTATGCAGTTTTCTCTGCTGAGAAGTCTTCTTCATTGACACCTACCAGCTATGATCAGTTGTTTGAAGAACTCCCTAAAATCTCAGGTCATTTATATCTTTCTCATTAAACATTTCCTGATTTTTCCAGCCTATACAAGGCCCTCTCATATGCTTGCAAAATACTTGACCATCATATCATTTGTAATTTTTGTTTTCTTCATATTTTTATTTTATAAATAAGAAGGTATATAACATTGTATCCCAACAGTATTACTGTGGTGATTGGTAGGGTCAATTTGACAGCGTCTAGAATCACCTGAATGTGTTTATGGGGGTTATCTTGATTTTTATTACTTGATGAGGGAAGTCATAGCTCATTTATTTTTTTTGTTTACAATTCCTCATGTTCTCATCCCCCCTCCGACACCCTCAGTTTACCCAGGAGATCTCTTCTATTTCCTCTTCCTAAGGAAATCCATATGTCCCTCTTTCAGCCCTTCTAGTTACCTACCTGATGTGGGATGTTCTTCTGTATATGTGTTGCTTTTATTTGTTGATGAATAAAGCTATTTTGGCCAATGACTTAGCAGAGTAAAGCCAGGCAGGAAATACGAACAGAGAAATAGAGAGTAGGCATAGTAAAGGAGGCACCAGCCAGCGGCTGAGGAAACAAGACGTGTAGAAAATGATATAACACCACAGTCACATGGAAATACATAGACTAATAGAAATGGACTGATTTAAGATGTTACAACTAGCTAGAAACACGCCTGAGTCATTGGCCAAACAGTGTTGTAATTAATATAGTTTCTGTGTGATTATTTGAGTCTGGGCAGCTGGGAAGCTTAAGGCAGTCTCCATCTAAAAATGGTGCCTAAATGATTGGCAAGAATTTCCACATAAAGTCTGAGAAAGCTTTATAAAGAAAAACAAAAAGATTCTAGAGAGAAAAGAACAGAGTCAAGCATGGCTTCTTAGAAGCAACATTGTCTCAGGTGGACTCTTTTTGCTAGATGTGAGTACGGTTTTTGTTGTTGTTGTTGTTTGATTTTTGTTTGTTTTTCAAGACAGTGTTTCCTTGTAGTTTTGGAACCTGTCCTGGAACTAGCTGTTGTAGACTAGGCTGGCCTCATAAATCTCAGAGATCTGCCTGCCCCAGCACACATCACCACCGCCCAGCCTTTGCAGCCCTTTTAAGAGGCTCTGCCACCAAGCACTTAAATGGTGTTTATGATCAGCCAGTGAGCAGCAGGCTTCTTCGTGGTGGCATGGACTTCGAAACTCCACAGGGTTGTGGCAGTAAGCATGGCTCCTGCGAGTACCACCACCATGAAGCTAGACTCTAAGGAAGCTAAAAAATGGGGCTGAGCCAGCCTCCAAAGCTGCAGCTTTAATCCTAGTCATATTGCATAGCAGATTCTGGGAAGAGGAAAGGCTGAGTCAGTCACCAGGCAGACGCAGAGGAAGCAAGATGAAAATGCTGCACTGAGAAAAGGTACCAAACTATGTGACTAAACATAGACAATAATTATGGGTTAATTTAAGTTGTAAGAGCTAGTTAATAATAAGCCTGAGCTAAAAGGCCAAATGGTTTATAATTAATATAAGCCTCTGTGTGTTTCGTTGGGACTGAATGGCTGTGGGACTAGGCAAGAAAGGAACTACTGTCTATACCTAGCTTTTCTGGGGCTGTGGATTGTAGCCTGGTTATTCTTTGATTATATCTGATATCCACTTATGAGTGAGTACAATGTATGTCTTTGTGGGTTTGGGTTACCTCACTCAGGATGATTTTTTTCTACTTCCATCCATTTGTCTTCCAATTTCATGTTGTCATTATTTTTATCAGCTAAGTAATACTCCATTGTGTAAATATGCCACATTTTCTTTATCCATTCCTTTGTTGAGGGGCTTCTAGGTTGTTTCAAGGTTCTGGCTATTACAAACAATGCTGCTATGAACATAGTTGAACAAATGCTTTTGTAGTATGATTGGGCATCTCTTAGGTATATGCTCAAGATTGGTTAACTGAGTTTTGAGATAAATTAGGAAGCCACATCTTAAAGTTGGGCATGACCATTTCCTAGGCAGGTTAATTCTGGACCGTATAAAGTGGAGAGAGTATGTGTAGTAATATCATGCATTTGTTGGGTCTTGAATGTGGATGTTGTTTTAACCAGGTGCTGCACGCTCTTGGTGCCTTGACTTCCCCCATCATGGTAGACTGCGACTTGAACTGTGAACTAAACTAAACCCACTCACATAAAGCTGCTTTTGAAGAAAGAATTTGATCACAGTATCAGAAAAAAAGCTAACATAAGTACATTGTGGGTGCTTGTTTATCTATGTTGAATGAATTAATACCTACAGGGAATTATTATTAAGTGTTGCGGGGAGAACACAATTTCCTTAATGCTATTATTTGTTATTAAGAAAAAACGGAAAGTAAGTAAGTAAGCACTAAATTATTTTGAGTAGTTTTGCATATGATTCAGGCATCTCAAATTTACCATGAAACTGGGAGAGTTTTAACCTCAGCAAAGCAGAGGTAGAATAATGTACATCATAATTCATATTTAGTGATGTTTTGGACAACAGATAGGACTCATTATTAGTCTAACTAGAATTAGTAATGAATTAGAATTGGAAATGGATAGCTCACTAAGCAATAAATGTGAGTGGAACTTAGTTTCTTAAGCACCATAGTTACAATAAATTTGGGAGTCTTTATAGAATATAACCACCCATTTATGATACAAGTCACATAATGCTTGAATTGAACCTACTCATATTAAAAAAAAACTTTGCTATTTTATCAGCTTGTCAGTATTCACACTAGAATTTCTGAACTAAATGTGTATTCTAGGTTGAGGACTACTCTGACTTTAAATTATTAGTTAAACAAACCTACAACCAAAATTTTAAAATCTAAATTCATCTCAGTGTGGGCAAGATTTATTACATGTACAGAAAATGCAGTGAAATGCAGTTGTTCCTTTAATGTCTTTCCATTTTCACAGAAAGGCCATTTTGCCTCTTTCTTTGCTGATACTTCATTACCCAGTATGATGGTCAGTTTTTATCATCAACTTGATGGATTTAGGATCACCATGGAAATGAATCTCTGAACTCATCTGGGAGGGAGTTCACAGATTAGATTAATTTATGTTGTCAGCCCACCCTAAATGTTGGTGGCAGTATTCCATGGTGGGAGGAATCCTAGGTTAAATAAGAAGGAGAAAATGAGCTGGATACCAACATTAATTTCCCCCTGCTTTTTGACTGTGGGCATAGTATGGCCAGCCGCCTCCTTCTCCTTCCACAATGCTTTCCTTGCCACAGTTGATTGGATACCCTGAAATGATAAGTCAAAAAGAAACCCTTCCTTAAGATGCCCTCGTCACTTACCCTGTCACAGCCATTAGAAAATGACAATCCATTTTTTTAAGTTAAGCCCCATCAGAATACACCTTTTTAGTTCTTTATTTCTTTGACTAATCATTAGATCACTTGGCTAAGAGAAAGGAGGTCACAAGTGCTTGCTGAGAGATTCAGGCTAATATGATAAGAAAGAGAATTTTGCTAGGTATGAAAGAAAAGTCTAAATCAGGAAGAAGAAACCACATCAAATATTAAGGATCTTATTCAACTGAGTGATAGGATTTTCCTAAGACAACTGCAAGTAGACAAGCATCTTGGGACCTTACCCTAGTTTGTGAATAAAGTTATAGACTTTTGGTTTAGCTAATCCCTGGAGAAACTGAATAAATTATTCTCCCTCTTGCCTTTTTTCATATAATAGCATTTTATATTAGCCACGGCACTAATCATTACCATGAATGTGTGTATGCATGTTTGTATTTGTACATTATACAGGTGGGTATGTAAAAGTTTTCATTTCCTTGTCCTCATCTCTAAGCCCTGAGAACAGAGGAGCTTTCTTTGGACCGAATGGCTACTTCTTAGAGAGTGTGTGGCACTGTTAGGATGTGCAAGAAAAGTTTACTACAAAAATTAAAGGATGTTTACAGTTTGAATCAATATTTACATCTATTCTGAAAAGCTTCTTTTAACACCTACAGGCTAACTGAGTCGTTCTCCATGTTCTTTGTTCTAAATTATATCTTATTATTTGTTCACTCACCTACCCCCCCACCTATCCATCCACAATCTATTTTGTTCAGCCATCCATTTATTCATTCATCTATTCAAATATTTATACAAGTATGTGTGGTTTGCTAACAGTAAATGAAATTCTGCTCTTACATTTATCTCATGAGGAAACGAAAGTTCAAGGTTATATCAGAAGTAAAAAGGACTTTAATGAGACTGAATAGGGAATGATCTTATTCCAGCCTTGTTTCCTAAAGAAGTAATCCCATAAACTAAGATCCCAAGTTAGAGTAGAATAAAATCATGTTTTAGAAAGAAAATTTTAAAAAATTACATTTCCAGGCTACAGGGCTAAAGCAGCATGGCATATGTGTAGAACCTCTTTATCCATCAAGTAAACCCCAGCTTGTGGACAATAGCAATTAACTGTACATACTGAATACTTAATAAATGTTTGCTCCAATGGTGGTGTGATTCTCCATTGATAAATATGGCAATTATCCACAAATTACTGTGACTTTCAGAGAAATAATTTCCTTTTGTTATATCAATGTATAGCTAAAATAGCAACAGTTCCTAAGCATATTGTATTTTAAGTACCTTAAAAGATGACACTTTGGTTTACTCTGTGGTGTCACAACTACATACACTTCTGACTTGAGTGGTACATTGTGCTTAGTAAGAGGGCCAGAGTATCAGTTGGTTACTCTTACAATGATGACTGAAAGGAAAAGAGAAGAGAAGGAAAGCAGGTGCTTATAATCTATCAAAAATATCAAAAACCTTTCACTGCCCTTTGAAGAAAACAATAAACTTTATTATTACAGCATTCTGGGCCCCAGTATATTCCATGCTATTTAATACAGAATATCATTGGAGGATTTCTTGGCAATCGTAATTCATGGTTGATCTCTCTCTCTTTCTTATGATGTCTAGCCAACTCCCATCTGTTGTGTAGTTTCAGAACAAGGCTGTCACAAAAAGAGATTCACGGCTCGTGAGAGCGGTAGACCAGGAGCTGCAGCAAGGTTCAAATCGCAATCTACAAAAGCAGTGCTAATGCCCAAGTGCCTTTCTGACACCTGCGAGAGTCAGAAAATGGGCCAATTACTGAGATAATGAGATGATGTGAAAAAATAAATACCTCTTTAATTCAGACTGAAACAGCATCAAGCAAACATCAGTTGGATACATAAGGAGAGGGAATAGTGACACAAGAGCACATGCAAACTTTCAAGATGGTCAGCCCCGAAGTCATTTATCATTATTCTACTCTATTCCTCTTGTATTATAATTCTCCTTTTTCTCATAGCACATATACAAAATTAAAAGCTTTAAGGAGGAAGGACCATTTTACATAAGCCCTGAGATTCTTAGTTTATATTAGAGCAACCAGACCCAAATCATTGCTGGTTGTGTCCAAAACTAACAATCTACGAGCTCTACATTTTCTTGATTGCCCAGTTCTCACTAATTCATTTCAAACATACAGCCTCTTTGACCCTCTCTCTTACCATCTAATGTCTATAAGGGATTGGCTTTATGTTTTTGATTTTTTCCTTCATTCACCATATGTGTCAGTTTGTTCTTCAAATTAGCATTTTGAAAGCCTTTCCTTGTGTTTAGTTGTTACATCCAGAAGAGTTTTATTTTTATTTCCTTTTTGAATTTCCAGAGTCTATAACAGATGATGAGCTAATGAAAGGATGGTGTGAGAGATATAACAAGGTTGCTGAAAGAGGTTGGCCTAAGAATCAGCATACCGTGCTATGTGAGTCTTACTAAGGAATATCTCTACTTGCAGGGCAACACTTTCTAAAAATGAGGCAGAATGGATGATCATAATTTTCCTTTCACTTTAGAAGTTCATGATTTCTTTGAATTGGATTGTTCTCAATTTCTACAAATTTGCCAGCTTGGTCATGAGATTCCCCACCCTCTTCTCTACTGAATATGAGTGGGAAGGTATTCTAATTATAATTTTCCAAAGGCAGTCAAGAAAGGATGTCAAGTAATATAATACTTGGCATGTTGTGAATGAGATTTCAAACCACATATTTTTAGACTGTGCTCTTTCTTTGATGTGCTGTTATCTACAGCCTCTTTGCAGGACTCCCATTTCAGATGTGACTTAGAGTTAATAATACGGTAAGAGTCAAGTGACTCTTTTTTCCCCCTTATTCTACAAAAAAGGGGGAGAAAACAAGCATCAAGAAACTCATGGCTAAGAATATGAAGAACTGCATGTTCTTTTATATTTGGCAGAGCAGAGAAATTCTGTGACCTCATAAAAGATAGATATTAGTAGCTGTAATATGTTCTCCTTTATTTTCCCAATAGGGCAATCAGAATTCGATAGTTATCTTAGTGATGCTTTCTATTGCTGTCAAGAGACACCATGACCATGGCAACTCTATAAATGAAAATTTTTAATTCTGGTGATTCCCTTACTGCTCAGAGGTTTAGTCCATTATCATCAAGGCAGAAAGCAAGATGGCATACAGGCAGAAATGATACTAGAAAAGGAGCTGAGAGTTCTTACGTTTTGACTCACAGGCAACAGGAAGTGGTCTGAGGCTCTGGGTGTGGCTTGAGCATATACGAGACCTTAAAGCCCACAGTCACACAATTCCTCCAACAAGGCCATACCCACTCCAACAAAGCCACACCTCCTAACAGTCCCACTCCCTTTGGGGGTCATTTTCTTGCAAACTACTACAATAGTACATTTTTGTAATATTCACAATTGGAACATATCTTGTGTTTAGAATATTCTGAGTAATTTCATAACCTACAATTTCTTTACCTTGACTTAGGCAAAAGTCTTACGTAAAGGATTTCCTTCTTAAAATGTACCACTAAAGAAACATTAATTACACAAGAACTGTGAAAAGATAAGTACAAAAGCAAACATATGAGTTAAAGTTATCTAGAATGGTGACCACTGGCGACTCTCAATGAGTCCACGGATCTCCTATATACACAAACTCTTGTCATTCTGCCCTATAGCATTTTTCCATTTTCTGCCTTTACTCTAATAACCCTATACCATCTCACTAATATGCTATGTTTGTATATGATAAATCTAGGGTTAAGGAGAAATACTATTCTTCACACTTGCTTTTTTATGAGCTGTGGTTATCTTTTTAAATTTATCTTTAAATGGAAAAAGAGTTTTCTCTCATGCATTACATTCTGACCACAGTTTCTCCTCCTTTTACTGCTTCCAGGTTCCCACAACTTATCTGTCCCCCAGATCCACTCCCTTTCAACAGCCAAACAGGAAAAAACAAGATAGAATAAGACAAGACAGAAGCCCTCATATTGAGGCTGGACGAGGTAACCCAAAACGAGGAAAAGATTCTCAAGAGCAAGCAAAAGAGTCAGAGATACACCTGGCCCCACTGTTAGGAGTTCAATAAAAACACCAAGCTAACAGCCATAACATATGAAGAAGATCAGGTGCAGACTCACGTAGGCCATGTGGTTGCAACTTCAGTGTCTGTAAGCCGATGTGAACCCTGCTTAGTTGATCTGGTGGGCCACATTAGCCTTGGTGGTACTGACATATTAATCCCTGTAATTCGTCGTTCTCAAAGATGCCGCAGGCACTGATGGATATTTAACAACATTCCTACACTTTGCCCACTAGATGCCAGTAACAACACCCCTTGAACTATGACAACCTTAAATTTCTCTATTCCCCTCCCTCCAGGTTGTGAGGCCTAAACATCTAGTAGGACTGCCTGACTGCCAGAGAATGAAATTCCAAGTGTGGATTCATAAAGCAGTAGAAACTGAGCATTCAAACTGAGCCTTTATGGTTCAGTAACTACCGAATTCCCTTGGGAATTTGCTTCTCTTCAGAAAATACATCTCTGTTGATACACATCTAGGGATAGAGAAAGGAAAAGTGTCAGCTCAGGACCCCCAAAATGAAATTCTCAGCAGAAAGGAGATCTACTTGCCCCTGGGGACAGAGACAAAGACAGGAGAGAGAGGAAGAGGAAGAAGGGAAAGGGAACAAGAGAAAGGGGGCAGGGATATTTGCTCCATAGGGACAAAAGACTGCCCCTGGATAGAGAGGGAACAGACAGAGCTCATAGGAAAATGGGAGTTTATAAAGATAAAGGGGAAATCCCGTGTTAGAATGCTGTCTTTAATTTTAATTGGGCATGTTAGTTAGGTGAGCCAAAGGGGACTTTTGATTGCTGTGCTTTAATGCTTTGATAGTTGCACTTTGGTAGTCAGCTACTAGAGGAAGAAGAGGCTAAATAAGAGAACAGACTTTGGTGGCTGGCTTTAGGAATGTAATTTAATAGTGTTTTAGCAAGGAAGGAGGAATGGGGGAGAAGGGCAAGGCTTGCAGAGCCATGCGCACCACATTCAATCTGGCCAGAGTCCCCTTCAGATAATTTCTAACAAGTGCTCCTTTTTGCAAACTCTATTGCTGTCACCACTTTGCAAACACTCTATTGCAGTCAACGCTGTGCTTTATGATGTGCTTTTGGGGTATACATCTACCTCTTTTGATTTTTTTTAACGGGCACCATTTCTATGGGTGGCTTTAGGAGTTCAATTTTTATTGAGTGCAACTTGGCAAGTTATCACTTTTAGGGTGACTCCATTCTCAGGAAATTAATTCTATCTCAGCAATAATGTCCCATAAGGAACTTGGCAGAAAAAAAAACCTGTTTCAACTCTAAAGGTCAAATACCAGTAGTTTGATCATAAACTGCACTTCAGCTTGGCAGCTAAAGAAGATGGAACAATGAATGGGTTCTTTCTATGCAACATTGTTAGACAGGAAGATGTTGGCTTCTTGTATTTTTTAAGCCAGGCTTCACAGACTGAGTCTTTGGCTAACATTTTTGGTTCTGAGCCTAGCCTTTAATGTCTGAGACATCTCTCCAGCTCCGGACTGAGTCTTTGAACACCACAGTGTTGAGTTCTGTATGGATTTCATCAGATCATTTTAACCTTAAAATATTAGCACTACCCCCAAGCAGAAAGCACTAGATCCTCTGCCTGGAGTTCCATCCTTCTTTCTACTATCTTGAAAAAACTCATTCTTGGCAAAATAAGAGCCAATGTCTCTGATCCAAATGTCGTATCCACCTCACTGCATGTATTCCTCCCCTAACACTACTGTATGGTTGCAAAAGTGGTTATGATCTTATTTATTGGACAAGTTTTGGCTTAAATTTCATAAGCTCAATCTGTACTGTTACTCAGAGGTTGAATTTGTTAATTGCAGTGTGTGTCTGTGCATGTGCATATGTTTATATATTTGTGTGTATGTGATGTGCATATCTGTGTGTATGAATGTATGTGTGTGCACTTGTGTTTCTGTATATGTATAAGTGTACATGTATATGTGTGTCTATAAATTAAAGAAGATAGATAGACTATCTTTTTATCTAGAGGTAAAAGAACAAAAACAAAAACCCCACATTTTATTTGCAAAATTTTGAGAAAACTATAGTAATCAAGAATAAAAGTGTTCTGTGCCTGGAAAAGTATTTTTCTTAGCTCGCAATTATCAAAACACTCAAGAAACACTTTAACACAGCAAGTTTGAGCCATATATTCAGAAAGGAGCAAATAAATATCAAAAACAAATAGAAGAAAATAAGTAATTAAATTTGATGAATGTAAGAGTCATTTAATTTTAAAATCATAGAAGATATCTTAGAGATCTATGAAATGAAAATGATTTATAACTTTGTGAATACAATGTCTGGGTGTGGAAAAAAATGGGAGGTGATGCCTCCAGTCTCTTTTCTTTCATAGAGATGTAAGAAATACAGGAATTACATCAGTTCGTACAAAATACCTACAGTTCAATGGCTTCTAATAGAGGAAAAGAAGAAAGATCTTGAAAGAGATAAAATGACTCTTCTGTAAAGGGAAGAAATTACTGTCCTTGAACCCCTCAGTTGTAGTTCAAGTAGAATTTGTACAAAGTCAAAGCGAGCATCCTGGGAAAACCTCTCTAAGCACAGAACGATTAGCGTTAACCTTTATTGGGGAAAAAATTGATCTATTTGAGACAGAGAAAGTAGGACAATGAATAACAACAATATAAAAAAAACCTCAACAATCTCTTGGTGAAGGGTTGAAGCGAAAGTGATTGCTATTAGGTTTACAAGATGACCTAGGCCTTAAAAGATTCATGCCCCTGGAAGAGGTGACATCATGTGTGCATGGAAGGGTAAGGATTATCCAACATACAAAGGTGGTGGCTAAGAACAATTCCATGGGCCCATCTGATCTTTGTGTGTTCCCGATAGAAGAATAATTTGCGCATGTGATTACGTGACTTCCGGAAACAGAGGTATGCAAAGCTTTTTGGATGCTGCAAGCTGTTAGCAGTCTGCCAAATCTCCTATTTACGTGTGTGACACAAAATCTGAAGGAATAAACTTTGAGCCAGTAAAGGCAAAAGTGTTTAGCAAATCCTCCTGGTTCTGCCTGGATCAGTAAAAAAGGGACCAATTTAAGAATTAAGTAAAATGTTAACACTGAACTCAGGGTTGCCCAAAGGAGGGGGAAATGCCAAAGGGAAATCAGAGTACAGCAAAAATTAGAGTAGAAGCCAGAACATATCAAAGCCAGAAATCTTCAGGATGACCGTTACCTAGGACACAGGGTTGGTATTGGTCTGCATAGGGGTCTCCAGCACATATTTCAGATATTTCAATTGCAAGATAAATCCATCGACTGAGGTGAGTCTTTAGCCTAATAAATGTAGATGAAGTGAAAGTTTCCTTAGCAAACCAACTTCCAGAAGCCTGCAAAAATAATAAACCCAAGCCAGTGAGAGAAGCCATTATTTTTGTGCCCAAGAGAAAATAGGGACATTCCCAGTTAGTGCAGAAACACAGCAAACACAGCAACAAGTAAGTTTTATTGTAGGGAGGGGCAGGCGTGGAGACTTGAAGCAAAAAAGCTTGAATTTGCTGAGTAAAATATAATGAAGCCAGTTCACCGGGGACTCCATGTTGCAAACCTTAAACATTGGGAGGAAATGGCAACATTATATTGAGACAGTTAGGGAAGGAATATTACTCCAGTGAGAAAGAATATTATCTCTAACACTAAACAGCATAGGACAAATGTCACAGTGCAGAAGGCAATTAAGAATAGAATGGGAGGATAATTATGGATGAAGCCAGAGACCACATCTTATATATTAACTGCTAAATCCATATCCAACATTAAGTTTCTATTATAAGAGAGTGTGAAACAACACAAACAGGAATCGGATTTGATGATGGGCGTATTTAGTGTCTACTAGGAAGGTTAGCAGCTAAGTAGCATCTGTGGTAAGGTCAAGTACATTTGACTGAGGAAGAAAGGGATGCATACCACAGAAAGAGTCAAACGGCTAGTCACAGCATCGATTATTAATTCATGCCCAGCATGTGCCTCAAAGTTTTAGCATTGTAAAACAGCAGTTGAGCTTGCTAAGTTCTGAAGGTTGGAGAGGCATCTTTGCCTGTGTGCCCCCAGGAAGGCTGTTTGCAGCTACTTGTTTACTAGAACCCTCCCTCAGCTGGGCCTGCTCAGATCACTGTCCTGTTCACTCTTTCTAGTCTTTTATCCTCACCACACCCTGATTAAATATCTTCCCAGCATGATAGACTCAGGGCGCCAAGTGGGAAAACGTGACAATTGCTAGACTAGACGTTTGAGTCCCAGATACAGAAACTCACTCAATAGTGTAGTTGGCATTTTCTTTGGGCTGCCAGCCAGCTCCCAAATAAAGACACAAAGTCCAATATTAATTATGAATACTCAGCCTTAGCTTTGACTTATTCCACTACCTCCTGTAAATTTACTTACCTCTTTCTATTCATCTATATTTCTCCTCGAGGCATTTTACCTTTCTTTCATTCTGTATATCCTACATTCCTGGTTCTTCCATGTCTGGCTGGCCCCTAACATCTCTTTTTTTTCTCTTCCTCAAGCCTAAATTCCTCCTCCTTCTTTCCCTCCCTGCCCAGAAGTTCCACCTATAACTCCTCTTTTGCTAATTGGCCATTCAGCTTTTTGTTAGACCAATCAAGTACTTTAGGTAGGCAATGGAAAGCAGCAAACACATCTTTACAAAATTAAACAAATGCAGCACATCTTTACATAGTTAAACAAATATTCCACAGCATAAACAAATGCAACACCTCTTTGCATAAACAAATATGTTACAGCACAATAGTACTCATTCCACATTTTCTTGATCAATGCAAACCGCAATCAATTATGATACTTCATAAAGAGCAAGAGTTGATCAAAAAAAATCTGAACTGAGCCCGGCTGGCCCATCTACAGAATTATCCTTTGCCCCAGATCTCTCTGGTTTTCATGGCTCTATAAATTCTATCTCTAATCATTTTGAGATTACTTGGATTATTTTTTCTTTCCCAGGTAAGTTTTTTTTCTTTTTCTGCTGAATTAATGGTAGTTTTATTTTCTTGGTTGAAATTTAATTCATCCTCTAACTCTCCAATGTTTTATTCATCTCTGTGATTACATTTAGAAACAGAGGAAAAACTGTCCTTGGTAGCAATTTCTATCTGGGTCCAATCCTTCTGGTAGGTGTCCTTGAGATTTAGCATTATCATTTCCTGCACCTGATGTCCTTCATTACAATTTTTACATATTGTTATTTGTGCAAATTTCTCAGCAATAGAGCACGTCCTCTAGTAACAGAAGGTATTATTTTAAAAATTATGCAAAACATTAAAAATTGGCCCCATTCTACTCTTAGAGTTAACTGAGAAAAGTCTATATACAAAATAATTTTCACACAGAATTGTTCTTAAAATTATTGAGGTTGATTCCTATTCATATTGGGGGCTTCTAGAATTTTTCTTTGCCTAAATCGTCTGACAATACAACCTGGTTCATTGGTCTGAAGCGGTGTTTCTTTATAACACTGGAGATTCAGTAGACTGAATCAATTTGAGATTTTCTTATCCTCTTTGTTTATAAGGTTTTAAAAATCATTTTAACATGGTTTCCTAGACAAAACAGGACTGATCCACAAAAGAACTTACAGAGACCTTGGCAGTGTGCACAGGGCCTGAACAGGTTTAAGTCAGATGGGGTCCCAGAGCAGAGAGGAAAAGCAGGCATGAACTCCCATCCCTAACCCAGAAGCAACTCCAATTGATTACTGCTCCCTAAAGAAAAAGTGTTTTTCTCCACTGAGGTTTCACTGGGTATAAAAACCACATTTAAGGCCAGACCCCATGTCCAGCAGTAGATAACCAACTCAATGATATTTTGGGGGGTTGTTTGTTTTTATTTTATTACTATTATTATTGCTATTATTATTATTGTTGTTGTTATTTTAGATGCCAGTTTATATTTTAATGAGAGCGAGAAGGACAGAATATAGATTTGGGTGGATGAGGACATGCAGAAAAACTGGGGGTAGCTGGGGGAGAGGAAACCATAATCTATTTCCAATAAAAAAAAAGAACACGCAAAAAGTCAATCAACATAAGAATGGTAGAATGTTGGCACTAGAGAGGTAGCCTAGTGGTTAATAGCATTTGCTGCTATTCCAGAGTGGACCCCAGTTCAACTTTCAGCGCCCATGACGTGTGGCTCAGAACCTCCTGTAAGTTCTGGTTGAGGTGTATCTGACACCTTTTTCTGGCCTCCGTGGCTACCTGTGTACACGTGTACATGTCTATACACACCACACACACACACACACACACACACACTTGTTTGTTGTACATATGCATGCAAATGAAACATGAACAAATGAAAGCTAAAAATTAATCTTTTAAAAAAAGGAAACTTACCTCTTTTTTTCATTATTCTTTCCCTTCTTTTGCCTGCCCTTCTTTTAGTATTCTCACTGCCTGACTTAGCCAATGAAAATTTAGAAACTGACTCTATTTGATCTGTTTTCTCTTTTGTAGGATATGCTTTGAAATTCCTTATCCAGTCCTTATTTTAAAGATTTAATTTTTATCATATTATCATGATATCTTCTTGTTTTCCAAACATCTCCTTTTCCTAGAATTTGTTTTTGTTTTGGGATGCAGTTATTCCCACACATCACAGGGCAGCTTTTGAACCATTCTTGCTCAAGTTTTAGTTATAGGTAAGCCACAAATTTCTTTTAAATAAAACTCTCTGATGATATTTTATCCATTCTTATGGATGTCTTTTTTCTCTGTATTCTCTTTTCCGCCACAAAAATTTTATTTTGTATTTGTTTTGGCTCATTTTTCTGGTATCTTGCTAGCTCTGGTCTGTAGAGGTGATTGAAAGGTCTGTGGACAGAGGCGGGACTTGCCAGCAATAATGGACTCTTTATGTGGGATCAACCAAGTGGAGTTTAGAGCAGTCAATCCCAGTTTCTCACATATTTAGTTAGAGTCAAGGACATGTGTTCTACATCATTAAAAAATATCTAATTTTAATGCTAAACATTTCACGAGTCCTTTTTAATTACTTTTGGAGTCTACACTTAAAAATGTCAAATATTATTGTTTAGTTTTCCCATCTGAATGTATTCCTAGAAGTATCCAAATATTCATATTCAGTAGAATTTGTTGTAGTATTCACAGTAAATAATCTATAAGTTCATCAATGTGAGATGACAAAGGATGGAATATATGTAGTAATAGTTTTCAAAAGCATAAAGGAAGTCTAAATAGGCTCACATGGAAGAAAACATGAATTTCCTTTAAATTAAGATATAAGACAAAAAGGGTCTGAGTGATTATAAATAAATTATACATAAATAAAATCTATCTGGGCAAAACTTAACTTGTCATTTGCTACAAACAAATCTTGGGTTATTATGGAGAAAAACAGTTTCTACTCCAGTAATTTTTCCTGTGTTTAATTTGGTATTTTTTCCTGTTTAACAAAAATTCGTGACAGTAAAAATATTCTTGTGCCTTCCTTCTAAAATTCAAAGCATAGTTTAAACTATTTAATTATGCTTTACTATACTAGGCAGCCTTTTATATACAGGCACAGTTCACTTGCTTTACATATATTAACTCTGCTCATCACCCCCGTGTTTTAGGTGAGCATACTGAGAAATTAAATGATTATCTAAAGTTTAATAGGTTCATTAATTACTTTTTCATTACGGTGACCAATATACTTCAAAAGGGCACTTTAAGGAAATAAGGAAACTTATGGTTTGAGGAGATGCCATCCATCACAGTGAAGAAGGCATGGCAGGGACATGAAGCAGCTGGTCACATTACGTCCTTGGTCAGGAAGTAGAGATAAGTACTGTGTTCAACTTGGCTTCTCCTTTTTAAAAAGTTCTTTTTATCCCACCCTTAAACTTGGCCCGTGTTTGAGACGGGTCCTTACTCCCATGCTAAGCCTCTTGGGAAGTTTTTTCACAGATGTTCTTGAGGTGTCTTTCTTGTGTTTTTCTAAATGCATTTGATAGTGGAAATTAGCCATCCCTAGCAAGGTCCTAAAATCTACATAATCTTTCTCCAGAAGCCATGCATCAACTACTATACTATCCTATTTAGCATTGAATTTTCTGCTACTTTCATGCAAAATATGACAGGAAAGACCAACTTTTATTGCTAATGTTGTAGTTAGCCGTTCTAATAAAACAGGGAGCCCTCGGATTTTCAGTCAAATTTTATTTATTCCGGTGTGCAGCATCCCTCATATCTTTTAAAGTTAATTTGAACTCTTATTGGTATTTCACTCTTGTGCCTGGATTCCTGGACTTTCACCTGATGCTGACATTTGCCAAGAAATATTTATACCTAGTCGCTGTTTCTGGAAGTCTTCTCTTCAGTAAACTGGCAGGATCATCTGAGCATGGGGCTGGCACTGACTTGAGAAGTGTGCCCATCTGATAACCTCTTAGTGACCTCTGCAGCAAGCCAACAGATCCTTCACTTACAGCTTATAAAGTACAATGGAATTAAATCATACTCATGAAATACTACAGCATGCCAAAGTTATTTCCTTCCTACGTCAGTAAAGAGAATGAGACAAAGCAGAATAATAAAACCCTATGCACTCTAACTCCTGTTTTCGGTCTCACACTTTTTAAATTATGTTATTGACAGGGGCTTATAATTTCAGCTTTCTAGGAGGAGCTGGGAAGATGGCTAAGTGAAGAAGGATACTTAAAAGATATCCCACACTAGCTCAGAATTGAGAAATAGATGGTTATTTATTTAGGGGTAGACTCACAAATCAGAATCCTCTGCTGTAATGGAGATCAGAAATCGAAATCTGCAACCAGAACACAGAGGCCTGACGCAGGCTCTGCATCAGCAGGCCATGCCCCAGTAGGCGGGTAACCACCAGCTGTAAGACTTCCTACAGCACCTAAGTCACTCAAGTGCTTGCTCTGTAAGTGTAAGAATATGACTTCAGATTTCTAACATCCACTTGTAGAGCCTTGGTGGCATCCACACATATACAAACATAACACACACAGACATAGACACAAGCATGCATGCATACCAATTTAGCTATTATTAATAAGATGCTAAATTATTAAAATCTCCCAGGAGCTTCTGTTTACTTTCCTATCTAATGCCCTTTATCTGATCAAACCATCTCCTGACTATTGTTTACTAAACTAGCTGTAAAGTCTATGGACCACTGCAATGCCCAGCAAAGAAAGATGTACCCAAGGGTGTAATAGCGATACTTACGTCTTTAGAATAACTGACAGCCACCTAATTAGAATTAAGGCCTGCTTGGCGGGAGGAAATTCATGTATGATACTGTAAACCTACGTAACTACTTGTGACTGGTGAGGTCACGGACCCTAGAGGAGAACTTTCTATTGCCATTTTCCTAAGCTAATATAATTACCAATTACATTTTAAATACCTCACCTTATGTGCACAGATTGGTGTAACTCCCACCCTTTATCAAAGAACCTTGCTTTACAGAGTACAGAGACAGAAATTTACAACTGGGTCAAAATTCAGACAACTGACCATAGGGTGGCCATCACCAGTTGTTACATCTACAACACAACTCCTACGCCAAGACTCAGGGAACATCACAAAAGGGTGAGGAAATGAAAGAGCAGAGGAGAGTGCTCACGTGGTAAATTCCAAAAAAAAAAACTATTAAAAAGGAAGAAAGATTTTAAAATTATATTATTAGTAGTATTATTATTGTATGTGTGAGTGAGTATATGTTTGGCTATGAGAGAGAGACAGAGACAGAAATGAGAGGAGATATTTGAGTACATGCATGCCATGGTGCGTGAGTGGAGATGAAAGGGCAGTAGGTGACAGCTTTGTGGCATCCATTCCTTCTGCTCAGCTTTACATGACTTTGAGGGACCGAACTCAGGACATCAGGCTTTTGCTACAGGTGCCTTAACCTACGGAGCCACCTTGCTGGCTCTGTGAAAAGCATTTGAAACGACAGCAGACACTGCTACTCTGCTGCCCACCACACAAAACCCTTCCGTGTGAGCTGCGCAGCCGTTTCCAGGATCTGGGTCTTCTTTCTACTTAGAGGAAGCTGACCTTGGGCAGACCCCGTTGAACTGGAAGTGCAGAGCAAGAACTTCCCGGAAGGTCATTGCTCTCTATCATGTTCTTAACGCAGTGATTAACTCGATGCTCAAATGCAAAAGTCAGCTCCTTCTCCTTGGTAATGACGAATTCAGATCTGCAGTTCACATTTCGGAGCTGTCTGTGGGATCAGATCAGGCTGACACAGGAGCTTCGTCTGCAATTACGTGATTGCTCATCCTCTTTCCTATTCAGATGTGTTGACCCCAGAATCAGGTTTCTATGGGAACCCTTCTTTAGTAAACAGCTATTTTATACACAAAAAAATCTCAGTCTTGGGTGCTACCTGAAGGGAGTGGCAATCTAAGAAATGAAGGATGAAACTGGCAGTTGTGTGCAGCATGAATCTTGACCCTTCGGTCCTATCTGTGCTCTTATATGGGCTGGTCTTTTAAGCTGAGTGGGTTTTCCTTTGTCTACAACCAGGTTCACACAGCTGTGTTCTTTATTCGTTTTCTGGGTCACATATCATTTGTTTTTCTTACCTAACTTCTACAGTTGGAATATCAAATTCGGCTATTAACAAAAGCAGGGACAGCAAACAAACTCCTATTGTAATATAGAATGGAATGCCTGTACTGTTTGACTATTGAGGTAGATGTTTGTTCTTAGGATTTTACAAACATGATTATCAGGCTAATAACAGTGCATTTTAAATTATAAGTGACCGTTGATTATGTAAATTTCTTTTCTGTGTCTATTATAAGATGGCGATTGGCATTTTTCTGCTTTAATCACAAAACATTCACTATATTAACTGATTTCCAAAGCATTGCAACATTGCTTATGTGAAACAAACCCATCTAGCAACTAGTTTGCCAATATTTATTTAGGGTTTTTCTCTATATTCAGAAATGAGAATGATTTTTGTAGCACTGTGAAAGAAAATGACTCCTAAAGGGAGGGGCTCTATTAGGAAGTGTGGCCTTGTTGAAGTAGCTGTGGTCATGTAGGAAGTGTGTCACTGTGAAGGTAGGATTTGAGGTCTCTTTTGCTCAGGCTTCTCTCAGTGTGATACTGAGACCACTTCCTGTTGCCTACAAGATGGAGGACTCTCAGCTACTTCTCCAGCACTGTGACTGCCTGCATATATCCATGTCCTTGTCATAATGATAATTACTGTACCTCTGAAACTGTAAGCGAACCACCCCAATTAAATGTTTTCTTTATAAGAGTTGCCATGGTCATGGTGTCTCCTCACATCAATAGAAACCCTAAGACAAGCTTTATTTTTTTGCTTCTTTGACATTACTATCTCTTAGCTGTATAGTGAAGTTTAAGAGGGCTAAACTTTGTGCTATTAAATTAATGGAACACTACAAGTTTAACAGAATATGTCATTCAATGATAATTGGGCATGACACCTTCATTGGATGATTTGCAAGTATAAATTTAGTTTAGTTGAAACAAGGCTATTTGTGTTTTCTATTTGCTTTCATCTATCTTGAGAAATCATGCTCTAGGAAGTTACTTATGTCATACATTACATTTGCTGGGACACTTTTAGAACAGTAAACTCATATTTTTAAAATTACAGTCATCTGAAACTCCTCCTCATTTCCAAATCCTTGCAACATCTGTCATTATATTGTGATTAATGTCTACCTATTCTGCATTTCTGTTTCATCATTTGCACTAAATTATAAGTTAAATTTTGTGGGTTTGAAGCTTTTCTATTCTTTCTACAATTGATTTTTATGAGTAGCTAATTAAGTTTATTTCTGATGTAGTATTTTAAAGTTTTATGTGTCCTACAAGTTTAACATCATATTAAATATTTGGCTACACTATTTCCCCAAATCATTTTTAACCTTCAACTATTTAAAAGCATAGTTTTGGAATCCTGTAACATGTGGTTTTATAAATATATAGTATTTGCTTAAAATCTAAATCAAGTTTAATATGATCAAACAACATGATATGTTATTATCTCTTTCAAATTGGCCAAAATTCCTTAATTTATCCTAGCCATCACTTCAACATCTTTAAAATAATGCATAGACGGTTCCATTACAGTGACAATCTGAAATTAGGCACTCAACAAACAGTTGTTCCTAAGCTATTGTACCACCCTTGATGTCCTGGTTATAGGTTTATAAATGTGTATGAGGACTGAGGGTCAAAACGCCTTCAAATATTAGTTTAGAATGATGGTTTAGAAGGATTCTATCAGAGGTCTACATTGTGGTGAATGCTTTTTTTTTTTCATTTCCTTGCTGATTTCTTAAAGGAGTGGACACTTCTTCATACTTTCTTATGATGTGGAACCCAAAAATAGTTTAAAGAAATAAAAGTATTCTTCAGTACCCAGAAATTTCTCACCAAGTCATCCTATCCTGAGCTTTAGATTTCATGAACACTTTATTGAGTTAATCTGTACGTGCTGCTGAAAGGAGAGTGAGAAAAAAAAACACCCAAATACAAACACCTAATGACAAAGAGCTGCTTCTAGGGTATTCTGACCCAGACAGACATGCCTAACCATTACTCTAAAATGATGTGCTCGTCAATAGTATTTATGTCAAGTAGTTATGGCTCTAGGTAATTCCCATTACCCTCGGACTATTTTATCCTTAGAAAATGTCACGCAGTGACTAAACATATTCAGATGTAGGCAGAATCAGAAAGGATAGGAGACGCGCAAGAGTAAGACTTCATGGGGTGGATTTTGCTTTCTACTTTTCCCTAACTTAGTCAATAGATTTATTCCTTTTCCTACAAAAACCCAAGTTCTTCAAGGGCAGCCAGTTTTGCCTGACTTTTTTTTTTTGTTTTTCCCCATGATTCCTGGAAAGTTCTATGCCACTGATGACTTAATAAAGTTCTGACAAGTGGTTGTATTTTAAATCCACATATTCCAAAGGGACACATCAGCAGATGCGCTCTGACTAAGCCTCGTGCAGGCTCCTACAAAAGAACGTTTAAGAACATATTTGTTAAAGAACACTCAGGAGCACTTCGTTCTAAAAGGACACAGGAAAACCCTGAAGCCAATTGCATAACAGAAATAGCATCCATTAATCTTTTGCCAAGCAGCATCAAGTAAGGATGCCTTTGAGAGGAATTGCCCTTAGAAGGGAGTCATGGTTTAATGTGCTTTGTTTAGGACACCTTCCTTTTAGAAGCCAGCACCTGCAGCCAACTGACAGCCTCTGCTCCTGGGCATGGAGAGGAGTGGGTAATGATAGAAATGACATTTATGGTCCAGTGTTTTAAGAATTAATTTACAATGGAGACGGTTCCTAGTAGAGTGAATACATCACCGCAAGGAAAGGTTGACGCCTACTTTATCAGCTATAAAGCATGCAGGCTAGCTTCAGCCCTTCAGAAGGCAAGCAAGGCAGGCATTATTCACCCTCATCTGTGGTTCAATAATTCACCGGGAAGAAACTTGAAATATGAAAGTTATGGCAGTTTAATGAAAACATGAGAAAATCCTGCATATGGATTTAGAGAAAGAAAAAGAAACAATGTAAGAAAATGTTTATGGACTTTTCCTCCCTGGCCACATTTTCTATTATTCCTGATTTATTTCCCCATTTTCTACTTCAGCTACAGTGCACCAAAGCATTTTCAGTCATTAAGCGTCTCTTCATCATAGCCAGCCTGTGTATTTCATCAGAAAAAAAAATATTTCTGAAAATCTATTAGAAAAATACACATGAATATCTTCTTATTCTTCTCTCTGATTTTAAAATGTTGTTGACCACTTATTGTTATACAAATAATGAATAAGGTTTTCTTTAAGCTTTTGGAATGTCCCTAAATGATTCTAAGAACATATTCTTCAACTGGGCCTTGGGAACTCAGTCCAGTGTTCCAACGTGGGTCTCTGTCTTTATCTCTATCCGTCGCCGAGGACTGGAGGGGAAAAGGGGAGGGGGAGTGGGGGAGCGGGAGGGAAATGGGAGGAGCGGAGGAGGTGGAAATTTTGAATGGTACTATTTATAATGCAATAATAAAAAAATTAAATGTGAAAAAAAGAACATATTCTTTAAGGAGAAGTTGGTTTCCGCTCTAAAGTTACCAAAATGGTCAAAATGAAGAGCAGAAGCTAGGCAGGTTCCCTACAATTAGCTTTTACAAAGCCCTTTTATGACGGTTTTATTTGAGTTTAAAGGGTTTTCAGTGTGCCTTGTCTGTAAACCAGTCCTGTTTATATGTACATTTTTTTTTTCTCTCACAGTGTGGCCTTCGTCCTTAAGGTCAAATATAAAGATATTTCAGATAGCCACCTACAATAAGCAATAGATTTGCTTTAGAGGGTTAATGACCTGAAAGACAAACTTCACATGGATGGTGTTGCTACTGGATGTGCCAACGTGAGCTATCTGCTATTGTTCTATTGCTGCTGGTGTTGGTAGACAATGTCTTCCTACATGGCCCAGGCTGGCCTTGAACTCAGGATCCCCCTACCTTAGCCCCCAAAGTTCTGACATTACAGTAATGCACCAGCACAGCTGGCTCTGTTTATGCTATTTAGGTGTTCATTTAGAAGACATGTGAAGAAAAAATAAACATCATGGGATAATTATATCCATAGTTTCCTTACCTGAACAGACTGGCACTCTGCTTGGAGCTAGGCTTCCATAGGACAAGGACCATGGGTAAGATTTTCTTATGTTCTGGGGAGTATCTTTGACTGAACATGTAGCAGGATCTAATACATCAGATCATTGGGAAATATTACAGAAGAGCCACTGGAGAGATGTCTCAGCAGTCAAGAGCATGTACTGCTCTTAGAATAGACCAGAACTGGTTTCTCAGCATCCATGCCAGGCTGTTTATAACCAGCTCTCCAACTCAGCTCATGGGATCAGACGCTGGTAGCTGAAATGGTTGCACACATGTAATGCAGGCAAAACACTCATACACATAAAATAAAAATAAATACATAAATTATATTTTAAAATAAATCACATATTAACATGTGAATCTTTCATATAAATTACCAGCAAGTGAAAAGACTCATCAAATAAAGCCTGAATCAAACAGAGATCTCAATCTCTTGTCAATGTTTCAAGTACAAGAGTAAATATAACACAGGAAATGCAGTAGCTGCAGCTTTAGCAATTGACCTCCGGAGAGGAATACTCCAACAATTATAATCCCATGTACTTGAATTTCAAGCTGTGAGCTTTGGCACAGCCATTTTCTTTTGTTACACAAAACATTTGAAACGAATGACTTCACCAGGATACTCTAGGAAGAATTAGAAAGGATAATATATTTTATGGTTCAATATCCATAGCATCTGGATATAATAAATGACATTGTAATAGCAATATGGATGCAGTCCATTTGTGCCCAACACTGGTAAATGATTTCAAACTATAATTCAAATATTTTTCTCTAAAGATGATAGGAAAATAGTTTTGTAATGCTTTCATACTATATGCAGCTATACATTTATTGATATTTTAAATGTTTATTGTAGAAATGTTTTAAATTCTAGCATCTTCAGTTTTTAATTCAAAGAGTTGAGGTCACAGTTTAAATGTAAGAGTCTTGTGTTGAAATAAAATTTAATCAAAACTTCTGAGTTAACTAAATAAAAGAAGTAGTGATTTTTAAAGATAATTTATTAAGTTTAATAACAAGACATGCCATGACTTCTATGAGCATTCTCATTTGGCTGGAAATTACAGAGTTTGTCAGGCAGTTTTAAACCATTCTTTTTTTTAAATTTTGTCCATATAAGTTTTGCTAATACAAACAAGGAAGGGAAAACATTGGTATTTTATGTTTCTCTTGATCCACATGACTTCTGGCTATAGCATTTATCATTATTGTGCAAACATCTAAAAACATATTATCTCTTGGGACACTGACTTATCAGATTCTTAGGTTAAAGAATAATCTATTGTTTTGGTGATATTTAGTAAATATTTCCCTTAATCCTCTCCCTGAGCCCTTAGTGTGAATTCATATATATGTTCATTCACAATATATATATTATCTCCATTTATGTTATAAGTACTTGGAACTGATTTCAGTGCTCAATACACATGCTAACTATCTTTAAAATAAACAGGATGTGAGTACTGAGCTCAGGATGTTGTGACTGAGGAAGGCAGCATGCAAATGGGGAAAGCAGTTTGATTTACAGACTGGGACTTAGTAACTTGAACAGGGTCACTCCTACATCAAAGGTAATTCCATTGGTTATCATACTCAGTGCTCTCTACTTATTAGAGTTGGACCAGAAAACCACAATGCTCCCAGTGTGATATTAAGAAAGTCTCAGGTTATGAAAGCATACTTTAAATTTGATTGTATTATTAACTTGAAACTTGCAATCATTGAGGATGCGAGGAACAGAGAATACTTAGGTTTTGTCTTGGCCAGGACTCTAATTTGAACAATTTTACTTGGAGGCTCTATGTTTTGAAAACATGATTGTATTTTAACAAATAATTTATGTACAAACTAGTATCAAAACAAAGAAAATACAAAACATAAAGCATTTCATTTGACATACATCATGTCTTGCTTATAGACTCATTTACAAATGAGCTTATAAATATGTAACAAACACTCAGTATGAAACTCAAAAGAATAACAAATAAATGAAATAGTATGATTTAATATTTAATAAATAGTACTTTATACTATTATATTATCACTAACCAATACATGTACCACTAATAAGTAAAATTTTTATAATTTTAGTAAATGAATAAATCCAATAATTCCTCTTAGGGCACTTATTCAAATTTAGATTTTACATACTTTGCCATGGTAAAGCAATAGAAATTATTTTGAAATAGCTATAAGATTCATATTTTCATATAAGCATCCTTGCTACATAGAAAATATAAAGCTACTCTCAACAGATGAAAGATGCATTTATATATACGCATGAAAAAATGCTCTCAAAAGTACCAGAACTCCCTGAACTTTGGTTAATACTGTGTTAAAATCTTGCTGAAATTTAAATGTAATAAAACCTTCATATAACATAAATACCCCTCAACTGAAGAATGGATAAAGAAAATGTGGTACATTTACACAATGGAGTATTACACAGCAGAAAAAATAATGACATTTGGAATGTGCAGGCAAATGGATGGAGCTAAAAAACATCATATTGAGTGAGGTAACCCAGACCTAGAAAGACAATTATCATATGTCCTCACTCATAAGTGGTTTTTAAACATAAAGCAAAGAAAACCAGCCTACAAATCACAATCTCAGAGAACCTAGACAGCAATGAGGACCCTAAGAGAGACAAACATGGATCTAATCTACATGGGAAGTAAAAAAAGACAAGATCTCCTGAGTAAATTGGGAGCATGGGGACCATGGAGAGAGTTGAAGGGGAGGGCGTGGAATGGAGGGGAGCAGAGAAAAATGTATAGCTGAATAAAATCAATAAAAAATAAATTAATAAAACTTCATACAATACTGTGGTGCAGGACAATTGTGTATATATATATATATATATATATATATTCTGTCAATTATGTTTTTAATAAATGCTGATGGGCCAGTAGCCAGGCAGGAAGTGTAGGCAAGACAACCAGACAGGAAGCAGAGTTGGGTCAATGAGAACAGGAGAATTCTGAGAAAGAAGAAGCCCATTCCTCCCCAGTCTTGCCCAGACACAGAAGAAGGAAGATGTGACCTGTCCCTCTGAAAAAGGTACCGAGACATGTGGTTAACATATACTAGAATAATGGGCTAATATAAGTTGTAAGAGTTAGTAAGAAGCCTGAACTAATGGGCCAATCAGTTTACCATTAATATATATTTCTGCATGATTTCTTTGGGGCTAAACGGCTGTGGAACCTGGTGGGGGGACAGAAACCAGGCAGAACAGCAACCCAGACAACAATAATGTTTTAGCTCAGTACATGGTAGAGGTCTATAAACTGAGGCTGTGCTATGTAATTGTGACATTTGAAAAGGAAAAACAAATGAAAAGTTTTTTTTATAAATTTATAATCAGTTAAAATGAACTTTAAGTCAGCTTCAAAATTACCCTGCAGTCATTATCATGAGAAGCGCTTCATACTTAAGAAAATACTGAAGCAGCCAATGTCAGTTCCACCATACTATTCTGTCATGTATTATTATTCTCCATTTCTTGAGTTAGTCCAACAGCAACAATAATAAGTCTTTAAATATGTATAAAATATTGTCTTCAAAGACATCTTCCAGTCTCCATCCAATTAGCGAGTTCAATTTTAACGACTGGTAGGACCATTCACACCACACCTTCTAGGCCTTTTTACAATTATGAAAGTTGTACAAACAATGATTGTCCATTTTGGTGACTACCTATAGGTTGCAGGTAACACTTTAAAGTAATACTTCTTGGACTCCATAAATTGATTGCAAAGGTAGATTTAAAAAGTCTGTTGTCATGACTTCGAGAAATTTCATCTTCTCCTTTTGATTATTGGCTAATGCAATACTCTTTGCTGTCACATGAGATCCTGGAGTGTCTAAAACTCTTCACAAAAATGTTCAAAACTATTCATGAGAGCTGCTAGAAACAGAACTTTGGGATAAGGCAACCCAGCACTCCCGTGATGTTGACCATAAAAGCTACTGGGAAAAAATGTCTTTTTCAGATAGAAGTGGTCTTACTCCTTTCTCTTTAGGAGTTGTAAAAATTTAACATTCTTCCTGAACATGTTTTTTGTTTGCCTAAATTTTTCATTCATTCTAGGTGTTTTCATTTGGCAGTGTCCAAGCATGTATATATTGTCTACCTTATATCAATTGAACAAATCAATTACAGTAAAATAACACATTGTAATGTCAGAATGATATTCTCTATGTATAATTAGTGTTTTCTTAATTATACACTTTAGTTTGAAGAACTAAAATGTATCTACATGTAAATTGTTTTTTTCTTCATCATTGACCATAGGACAAGAAAGGCACAAATCTTCATTCTGTGCCTCTAGTAATGATAGACTATTAATGTAAATATTTCTTTCTAGTCATTATAAGAAACATCTCTTGAAAGAGTTTTTCTACCTCCAAGAATTAATCCAGGATTATATTCACATTGCATGACAGCTTCCAAGACAATTTGTAAGTAACTGATACATCTGTCCATTTGAAAAATCCTTTTTTCAGATGCATATTCATAACAAAATATAAACCTGTAAATATTTCATTGTAATCTAACATTAATAAAGCATTGTAGCAAATGTTTTCTCAAGAAAAAAGATAAGTACTACTCAGTATATTAAGTATAAAATCATTTCTGAATAAGCTATTTTTTATTTTTGCTTGGGGAAAAATTACTTAAAGAAAAAAATTAGACAGTCTTTATTTTCATGAAGAAAGATGTATAGTGAACAAGTAAATTCAAATTTTGAATTAATTTGAGAATTGCTAAAAGCATTGTTTCTTGACTCTTTAACCTAGGCACATTTGTTTATTCATATATGCAATTATATTTTATTCACATATACAGATTACATTATAGTAGTAATGTATAAAGTTTGATTCTTTACTTGTATTCCCACATTACAAATTACAAAATTAATATTTTATTTCTGGTTCAGATGTCTCTGCAAACTCAATACTATTACTAGACACATTTTGTGGTACTAAAGAGCCTGTAACATTTTTAAAATTTATTTATTTAAAATTTTACACTTCTTTACTGTCTAATTTTTTTGCTTTCTGAGATATGGTTTCAATATATAAAAGTTTTTTATTAATTATGTTACTAATTATATATTACTATATAATTATATTAACTATATAATTAATTATGATCATTTAATATTTATATATTTTTATTTAAGATTATTAAAGTTGGATATCTAGTGTTCCCTCTGAAGTACTTTAAGAAAAAGTAGGCTGTATAATATATAAGGTAATATTAATTAAGATTTAGAGTTTTGCTGTATGAGGAACACTTAGACCAGCACCTGCCAAGACCATGGGCAGCTGCTCACCCATTTTGAGACATCCTGGGCTATCAAGACATTGTATCAGAAGAAAACATGGAAGCAGAAGAACTGAACACGTCCCTATAAAACAGAAGTATACGAATATGTATTTTTTCAAAATTTTGGCATTGGTAATAAGATTTTATCATTTCTGTTTCTCAAATTTAATTAGATCATTTGTTGAATAGAAAAATAGAAAAAATTCCAGTTCTATCAATGAATAACATAAGGCCTGTAGCTTAAGATGATTGTAATATAACATTTGAAATTTTGTCTTACAGTAGAAGTGGGGTTTATGGTATTGTAATTGGAGGCTCTATTTTTGATGAGTTAAGCCAGTCATCCTGTTTGGCACAGTTATACAGTGTTTCTCCAACCAGCTGTCACATCCCACCCCAGAGGTGGATGAAATGATTCTTATTTATTTGTAATCCTAAAAGGATTCTTAGATGTTTTGACTTGGCAATATATCAATGGAAGACATTTCTCTCACACACAGACAGCATGAAAGACTTTGAAATTCTTTATTTGACTTTATAGAAAATTCTTCTCATCCCTCACATGTTCGTAGACTATTTTCATGTAACTATTTCTAACTCCATGGTTGGAAAATGGTGTCTCTGTAGTCAATACTTGCTTTTTCATGATGAGTAGATTCTAAATTTACATGAGGCAATTGATGCAATATATCCTGTCTTTCTGAAAGAGATGATAGCATTTCAAACAGGATGGGCTTTTGATCTACCATCAGATATAAAAAGAAATGTAAATTCCTTGAATAGAGGAACTACTTATGTGTACACACAAATATGAAAAAATAGAGATTGATTCAATGAGCATTTATTTCATACCCTTGTATGTCCAATAGAAAATTACGTGAAAAAATTTCAGACTTGTTCCCGTTTATGAAATGTTCAACATTTCAGCAATGATTCTTTTATGGTCAAACGCGGATCCATCTGTTTAACTAACTTCCATTTCTCACCAGGTCACGCATGTTATTATTTGCACATGGGATTTAATAAACTTAAAGGAATTATTATGTTAATATTTATTTTAAAGAATTTTAAGTGTATATGTAACAAAACCACCTCATTTTTCCCCTACAATTTCTGCGAAATCTGTTCTCCATGTATTCTCTCTCTCTCTCTCTCTCTCTCTCTC
>PVIU01022678.1:0-28880 GCA_004026605.1 Ondatra zibethicus | reverse complement strand
CTCTGCCTGATGCCAAAGTAGAAATGCAAACACTAACACAGCTACAAACCCTTCAGTCTTCAGTGCTGGCCGGCCTGAATGACACTCTGGTAAAATAGTAGTGCAAAGCTTGTGGGTAAGCAACTGATATCTGTTTTGATTTAAGGACCATACCGTGAGATGTGACCCGCCCCTGACACTGCTTGAGTGACCAAGAATCTGAGACTAGAGAGCCCAGGATCTAGAGGAAAATCAAATAAATTAACTTCTAATGAAATTTTGCAACATTCGTAGATCAGTGCCTTACTCAGCCATTATCAGAGAAGCTTCCTCCTGAAACAGATAGGAATAAATATAGAGATCCAGCCAGAAAATATGCAGAGAGTGAAAGACGTTGGGACACTCAGACATAAGTAGGATATCTCCACTAAACCCTCCTCCTCAGAGCTCAGGGACCTCTGCATAAGAGGACGAAGAAAGAATGTAAGAACCAGAGTGAACTGAGAGTCTAACTCTCCTAGTCTGACTTGGGCTTACACCAATTTGCACATGTTGTTCCAACTGCTGAGTTTATATATGAAGCTGCTCTGCTCTGACAAAAAAATAACATTTCCTTGTAATTGTCTACCTCCATCTTTTCATCCCATCTTCCCCAATGGTCTCTGAGCTTTGGGTTGGATAGGAGGGTGTAGAATGCATGCTTCTTTTAGGGCTGAGCATTCTACAGGCTCTTATTCCCTGTGCTTGGGTCAGTTGTGGTTCTGTGTGTTGATCACCATCTACTACAAATACAAGCTCTTCAAATAAGAGTTGACAGATATACTGATCTATTGATATAATCATAAGTCATTAGAAGTTCATTTAATACTATTCCCATTTTTGTAGAATAATAGGAGTGGGTTCTCCATTGTGACATATGAACAGTCTAACTATAGGTGCTTGCCTGATTCTGGCCCAAGGTATGGGTTTCATCTTGCGGAACAGGTCTTAAATCTAAGCAGAATGTGGTTGGCCCCCACATGGTGTTTGTGCCACTATAGTACCACTGGCACCTCTTGTCAGGTCAGTCATTATTGTAGGTCAAAGGGTTTGTATCATGTAAGACTGGTGATTTCTTTTCTTCTCTGGTAGCATGCATAGCATCTTTCAGCATGATGAAAACTAAGTCATTGTGGATGAAGGTCCATTCCAGCTTGATTTCTCCATGTTCTATGATTTAAATATGTGGTGTCTTCAGCAACAAGGTCTTATAGGCAACAGAGATTTATCCAACTATTATTTGCCCCATACTGCATTGTCTGAGAGAAGCACTGCTTAGGGAAGATAAAACACAAGGATAAGATCGTTATCAAACGCATAACACTTTCTATTCTTTGACTAGACAATCTTTCCTTTTAAAAAGATATTTTTATTCTTGCACAATTTCATAATTTGCCTAATGTACTTTCAATCTTATTTATCACCACTATTATACTATAGCATTTCTACTTACACTGAACACCATACACATTCCCCAAAAGTCCTTTTCCTAGTTTCAAGACTTTTGTAATTTACTGTGTTTATTAGACTTCTTTGTATGAGCATAGGTCAGGTTAATTTATTTGGAGGCTGGGTAACTTACTAATCACTATACCACTAGAGAAAATGATTTCTCTTCCTTCAGCCACAATTTAGTGTTGATGAATTTTCAAGGAAAAGTCAGGTCTGGGCAGCTCCTCTCCCATTTTGATGGAATATTGACTGTTTCAAGTTTTTACAAGTCTTATGTAGGTGACCACAGTTGGCATATAACTAACTTTTTCAGGTTTATCTATTAAAAGCCTTAATGTCATATGGACATAGGCTAGATTTATAATTTCTCATGTATCATCTTCCTAACCTCCTCCACAAATTTAGCTGATGTTTCCTAAGACTTAATTTTCTATCTCTAAAATGGCAATAATAATATGCACTTCCTTTATTTATAGGGATCATTGAAATGAAACCACTTACATGAATTTCTTTACTACCCAGATAAAATTTTCTCTGATCATTTAATTTTCTCTACATAATTTATTTCATGTTTTCCAAGGAGTCTTCACTGTTAAATATTTTAAATTGCTGCTTTTTTGGTAGTGAGATAAACAAAAAGCTACTAAAAGTTTATTAGATACTCTCTAAACATGCATTCCAATCATCCAAACATTATAAGCAAAATAACACCCGCTAACACTCACTGAGATTTTATCAGGGTTCTGTCCTAAGTATTCCACATGCTATCTCACTAAGGCATGAAAAAGTAATTCTGTTTTATAGAAAAGGAAACTGAGGTCAGAAATTTTAGAGATTTTATACAAGGAAAAATGTTAATGGCCAATTCAGGCAGTTTGCTATCAAAAACTTGCATGTGCTTTTGGTATATGGCCTCATAATGGTAGCAGTGGGAATTATGGCAGAAAAAAGTTACAAAGGCAAGGCCCTCATATACAAATGTTAGCGGACTCACACTGGCCAACATTATTTGTGAAATGAAAGGAATAATATAATAAAGCAAGATCTGTCTTTCCATATCTTATGCACTGCTATGCTGGTTGTTGTGGTATTATGCTTTGCAATATTAATGGGCACGAACAAGAATTTTGCATAATTCAGATACCTCTAGGGAAGCAACTTCAAATCATTCTTAATTTATGAGCTTTTGGTTCCTTGACCCAGTCACTCTGAAGAAGAAAATGACCAGGAATTGTTGACAAATTCAGCAGTGAATGAAATGGAGAAAAAATAAGCAATCTGAACACCAGAATGCCTCATCTGAATTCACTTAGAGGGAAACTTACTCTTGCACTTAGAGTAAAATATGAGTATGAACAATATGAGTACCTGAAAGCAACACATAGCTTAGAAACTGTTTTGTATGATACAACATATAGCTATTTTGTAGACCTAATTATTGAGGTCTATTACTACTAATGAGAAAAATGCTTATTTACTGTGTTTGCTTTTGATGAAATGTCATACATAACCATATATATATTCAAAATGTTCAATGTTGTGATCTGGGATTTACCAAGGTGGTAAATTCTTCAATATAGTATCATATGTATTAAATATTTTCTCCATTTAAATGATTATTTTTTTAAGAATTTCTAGAAGGTATAGGGCAATAAAAAAGGAAGAACAAAACCATTAGTGGGCAAATACAACTTTATTAGCAAATACTTTATTCCCACCCTATCCTTGAAAACCAAATTTATATGAAGAAAAATTGTATTTTGAGCACTAATATAACTTTGTGAGTACTGAATTTCCATCCTATTTCATATATTTGAAATAGGAAGATAAATTAGAACATAGCAGTGTTACACACGACATTATTTAGACAAACCTATCTTGTCAGAATTACCCAAGTAGCAGCATTAGCAACTCTATAAATGTTCCGAAATCAGATTCTAGCTCATGCTTTAATAACCAGCATGACACGTTTCAACAGACTATTTAAATTAGAATTGCTTCCTTATGCTGCAATTATTTATAAAGGGTCTTATTCCTGAAAGAAAACAGCTTAGAATCACAGAGTTATTCAAATCACTAGATATTGTCAGAGAAATATATACTTGCCCTCCAGCCACTCAATTGTAATCTATATCATAAAAAATTGTAAACACAATAGAGTAAAAAAGATTGCAAGGGATAATGGAAAATCTATATCTGATGATGAACATATATTGCAAAATATATTAATTCTATTTTTCTCTTAGGGAAAGGAAGCTATTTCTCATTAGCAAAATAACAAATGATTAAAATTCCAGTAAGATTTGCATATACATCTTTACCAAATTTTCATACTTTTTCAGGCAAGAAACAATGCAATTGCACATTAAGATTTACTGTTTTGAGCTGATACATTGCAACATTGTAGAAAACTCTTAGGGTCCACTTTGGGAAGGAAAGTTCTGATACATCAACTGAATGACTCATTGCTAGCCATTGCATTATTCTTGTCACGGTGGATGCACAAATGACATCTTGAAATCAAATGTAGAGCTATAGCACCTACATTTGTTCTTCTTTTTCCACATAGTAGTGGGAGAAACTGCCTAGTTTCTTTCCAAATCTATTTCTCTTCTTCCAGGGTTCAATACTGCTACTAATTTGACACTGTCTTTATAGACATAGGCTCATGCCACATGGCACAACCAACAGACTGTAAAAAAATGAATGTGTATTTCTTTTAGGGTTGGCTCATGACAAATTTTTATGATCAATAGTCATTCCTTATGTACCGATTAAATGCCTAAGATGTTCTGGATACAAAAACATGGAAAAAGTTTGGGTTTTCAGGTGATTTCATAGATGACATTTGGCGGCAGCAATAGAATAAAAAAGTAATCTTCTGCTACAAAAAGCCAGCAAGATGTGAGAGCTTACTAGTCACAGTGGTTAATGTTGTTCACCTAGTGCATTGGTTTGTCTACAGATTCATAGTTTGAACAACAATCCAAGTTTAGATCTCACAACTGAGAACAGGACATTTAGATTAACACTACACAAATGAAAGAGACAGTGTTTCTGGGAAGTGAATCAGGTCATAAATAATTGCAGAACATAAATGTATTTAGTTCTAGTGATCATATTAAAAACAGAAGAAAAGTGTTGATAAAATACTCAAAGGAAAAGTTTGTCAAATCATAAAGAGGGTTGAAAATTCTAAGCTATGCTCTTTGTTTTGAAAGCTTTAACAATCTGAGTAACTTGGAATCCAGTTACTTATATACCAGAAAAATACTATGAAATTGCATAGGATGACTTTTTAAAGACTCTATCTGTACATATACTTTATATGATAATTATAAGATACCGAATATGTGACAGCTATTAGAGGGAAATTGTAGAGAGACATTAAAGATGGTTCAGGAACCAAGTGTTGGCTTGACCCAACAATCAAGACTATGAGAAAGAGGCTGTCACCTCCATGAACAGCAGCTCAGATAGGTGATAATTAAGGAGACTATAACTCTCTACACTATGCTCACCACATTCACCATGCAATGCCTTACGACTTCATAACCCTAGCTCACTAAAATCATAAATTTTCAATTCATTGGAATCATATTCAATAGGTGGATGACTTTATGTACTGAAAATATTCTTCAGTGAAATAGTTATCATATACAAATATTTTACATTTTCAATACTTTGAGCTGTTACTGAGTATTTCATGTATCTGGCTTTAATGTTCCCTGACCCATTGAGGGACTTACTTCGATCAGTAATGATTGTTCTAGCTTCTTGATTGCTGGTTTTGTTTTTCAAATTCTGGGCAGCAGTAATGAGTTCTTCCAACTGGGGGCGTCTCTGCTCCAAATCTTGTAGTGTTGCCTGAAAGAAGAAAAATATCTCTTACATTGGGAGTTCTCCAGCATTGTATATACCTTTTTTTACACCATAAAGGAAAAAGGCTATTTTCAAATCAGCGGAAACATTTCTAGAAATAAAAAGACGTAACAGGATATGAATCTCCAGTTTGTGAGACTTTCTAGAAAGGAACTGAATGTGACATGTGTTCCATTCTTAGATACAAGATGATTTCAAATGAAAATTGTAGTAGAGACTTGCCTCTCTACCTATGAACTAAGATGGAGTAATTTCAGAGTGCCTGGATTTGTGTAAATAAACTTCTAAAAAAATGTAATTTGACTCATCACAGTGTATTTGAAAAGAGTTAGTTATAATTTTAGTCTTGTCATAGATATATTTTTTAGAGACAGAAAAAATTTCGTATATAATTTAAGATATATTATTTAATGTCTTTATAAATGAAATTCATTACATATAAAATGAGAAGTTGATATAGATGAACTGTAGCAAGTTTCCTTAAAGGTGCCTATTTATGAAAATCACCAAACTTCTTTGATCCATTTCAGCCTTAATGAATTAATAAAAAGCTGGTAATACTAATTTTTAATAAATTCTCCATTTCATCATATGATTATAAATTTTTGAATAGCATCACTTAAACTCTAGCCCTTAGAATCTTCCTTTATATAAACATTTTGGTGTATATGTGGTATATGTGGTATATGGACACGTGTGTTCACAGATGTAGGCACCTATCTATGGCACATGGAGGTCATAGTGTTCAGGTGTCTTCCTTTTTTACTTTCTGCCTTAGTATTTTGAGACAGGGTCTTTCTGAGAATGTATAGCTCATGATTTTCAGGTATGCTGGCAACTAGCAAGCCTCAGTGATTCTCTTTCCTTTATTCATGGGAACTGGAATCCTAGAAACTGGAATGCAAAATCCAATCTTCATTGTTGTGAAGAAAGCACTCTTAACCATTGAGCCATCTCTCCAATCCTCATATAAATAATTTTAACATTTAGTGACTTTTGGAAAACCATTCAAAATAATAAACTTAACATTTAAAACATTTTAAGTATAAATGTTAATCAGTAATTACTTCCTTTTGCCTTCAAGCATCAATATCTATTTGCCATCTTAGTCTCTATAGTCAATGGCCAAATCTTAGAAATATGAAGAAAATATTTGAAATAAATATCATTCTGGTTACAAAACTTAATACAGTTTACTTTAATTGGGTGAAGTAAACAATAATTCCTATTTATTAACAACAACTCTGATAGATGCTGTGCATTCACTTCTTAGTTTTTGCTTGTTGTTTTTACACTAGGTTCTTAGACTATCCTTTCTTGGGTTCTTGGTCATCCTAGCAATGTCAGGTGTAACTTCCAGGCCATGAAGTGGGCTTAACTCAAAGGAGACATTGCTTGATTACTCACATAAGCTTTGTGCCCCCATTACACTAGTATATTTTTCAGTCGGGATCAGAGAATTTGTGGTTGCACTGGGATTTATGTTCAAAGTACCTTCCTGTCTGTACCAAAGACACTAGAGCATTCAGGATTGTTTTAGCTATCCTGATTTTTTGGTGTGTGTGTGTGTGTGTGTGTGTGTGTGTTTCCATATGAACCTGAAAATCAGCCTTTAAAGGTCTGCAAAAAATTGAAGATCTGTTGGAATTTGGTGGGATTGCCTTGAATCTGTAGATTCTTTGGGTAAGAGGGCCATTTGTAACATATTAATGCTGCCTATCCATGAGCATGAGAGATCTCTCTATCTTCTGATATTGTCTTCAATTTCTTTCTTCAAAGACTTGAAGATTTTGCTACACAGGTCTTTTCCCTTTCTTAGTTAAAGTTACCATAAGATGTTAGATATTATTTGAGGCTATTGTGAAAGGTGCTGCTTTCCTCTTTTTTTCTCAGTTCATTTGTCATTTGTATCAGTGAGAGCTGATTCTTGTGAGTTAAGTTTGTATCCCGCTACTTTGCTTAAAGTGCCTATGAGCTGTAAGAATTTCCTGATGGAATTTTTAGGACCACTTATGCATCCTATCATATCATTTGCAAATAAAGATAATTTACTTCTTCTTTTCCAATAAAAGTGGAGGTCCATAGTGAGCCTACTTGTTCCCCTGGTCAGAGTGATCTGTGTGCTCCCAGGAAGTGCCTGTTTGATTTGGGAACTGGTATAAAACAATGAGTGGGGGAAGGGAGATTAGGAGGAAAAGATTTGTATAATCTACTGGAGAGGTGGATAGGGGAAGAATGAAGGCCTCAGAAAATGGTGTAGAGTTGGGGTTGAGACTGGAGGACTGAATTTGGAGAAGCAGAAGAAGTGAAGATAGTTAGTCTACCTGCTTCCCTGGCCAGAATGCATCTCTTATTTTTGTTCTCTTAATAACTGCATTAGAAATTGTCAGACTTTAAATGTTAAGTTCATAAAACTGAAAAGATAAAATGTGATAGTTAATAATACTTCTGAACCTCATTTACCTCTTTATGCCCTTTGATATCAGATACTTTTCTAGTGATTTTGATTTTGGAAAGGGCAACTCTGGATAATTTCTTTAGCATTTTCTTTGTGAATAGCTTTCAGATTTAATTGCAACGGTTTCTTGTAATATTAAAATAGTAAGAGAAACTTATTCAAACACTGTACATTTATTTAGAGAAGTTTTCATTGTTTTCTGAAAAAATCAGAGTGGCTCGCACTTAAAAAATCTGCATTTGTAAGTTGTGATTGCTCAGAAGAAAAATCCAATTTTCAGGTTTTTAACTTTTATGGTTTCTTTATAAAAAAGTGTGTTTGAAATATGGAACAAATTGCCAAAGACAGCTATTGAAGTAAGTAGCATAAGTAAGTTGGACAGTGCTGAACAAAATTTAAGGCAGAGACAACAATTTCAGATAGATTTTGTAAAGTAAGACATATTCTAGGGTTAGAATGCTGAAAGTTATCATCTGGAACACAGCAAGCTGAAAAGTTGCTTTAGTAAGATTTCTTCTCAACTGCAGAATTATGGTCAATAGATCATATAGTTTTAAAATGTTACCCTAAAACTACAGATAATGCCAAACACTCACCTTGAATTTGATAACTAAACAAATACATGCAGATAAAAAGATATAAATTTCTCCATTTGTTTATTTCTTCATTTATAATATTACATGTTTTTTCCAATTCTAGATCTTCTAGGGGCTATGGATGTGGCAGTGAACAAATTTACCTGTTATGGTTATATAGCTAGTGAAAGTTATTTTTAACAATTGAAAAGTTTTTGATAAGAAGTAACTATAAGGTTGTCTTTATTGATCTCTTATTAGTTCACTCTTAAATGTTAATAGCATTCTTTGCTTTTTACTTACAGATATATTACTAGATACTTGCTCTACTTTTACTTACTTTGAGGACTTTTAAATTTCTTTAAACTTAAAACTGTGTTGTAAAAGTAACTCCATCAACTTGCACTTGAATTTTCCCAGACTCTAAATTAAATCTGACCACAAGGAACAGCTTTTACTGCTGAAATTAGCAAGCATGTCAATTTAGGCTTAAAACAACCCATTTTCCCCTCTAATGAACAAAATTCATCTCAGGCTATTGTAAAACCTGTTCTCTAGTTGGGTGATTCTCTAATTCTGCTGACAGACACATGCTTTATAAGCACCCTGGAAGATTATTAATCACATCCTTTAAAGAAACCTCATAAAACAGAAAGACCTTCACAACTGTATTAGAGCTGTGTATTCCTGAGCAAAACCACAAATCTTTATCAAACTCATTAAAGTACTTTTTCCTATATGGTAGAACAAGAGCATTCTTTGGTTTTCTTTGTAGAAAAAATGGAATGATTTGAATAATGAGTGCATTCAAGTAGTTTTCACTAATACATTATAAAAATAACAACCAAAGGACATTTCAAGAAGCATAACACTATAATATAATGTGAATAAAGGTTATTTTAAATTTATTTATTTCACTTTATGCATATGTTATTTATTTGTTTTTATAATTACTTTAACTAGCAACTTAAATGAATCCCACAACTTGTCAAATGCAAGGAGTTTTGTCTCCTATAGAGTTAACCAAATGTCATAAAACACTTGACTAAATCATTATTTGAAGTACCTACCTTCTAATTATCTCTTCCAAATTCTATTCCGTGCTCCCATCTGCTGTTCTTACCAGATGCTACCCTCTCAAGTACACTGCGACTATAATCTAAATCCTCAGATGAACTCAGGGTGCCACTGTCTCTCACCTTTCTCGTTGTAAGTTTACTCATGCCAAAGAAGTAGAATGCTAAGTGCTCTTATCTATTTCTCTGCAATGACACAAGGTATTTACTGAATATTTACATGAACAAAACTAAAGCCATTACATGCTTAACAGTACTTAAACATTGTAATTTATTGTGTCTACATGGAATCTACCATTCTACAAGAAACAAAACACAGGAAAAGGAAGGAACTGATGCTATTTCTAAGAAAACCTAAGGCAGCTATCAGACTTTACTACAGCAGCTTACCCCTTGGAGATGAAAATTCATCATGGATTCCACTAGCTGAGCAAAGGTGGAGGGAAAAAATAACTTCAAATACAAAGTGAATCAGAAGTCTTTAATCCTATGAAATCCCCACAGGGTTGAGGGAAGTGGTTATAAATAGCAATCCTATAAAAAAGGAAGTTAAACACCGAAACCATATATACTATAAAGTAGGTCATTTTAGTCTGTTAGGAAAAATTATCATCACACTCCTTTAAAAAGGAATTATACATAAATAATACTAAAATAAAAAAATCTAGACTGAATTGAATATTTATTTCTTATATATCTAAGGGAAGGTCTTAACCGAGTTTTTTCTATTAATAAACATTCTTCCTATAGTTTCGATTACAACAACTGCTGCCATTTTAAGAAACAAACATGAATTAAGCTTAACTATAATGATAAAGACCTTTACATATTATAACTTTAAAAATATTCATAAAGGCTGCAGAGGTAGAGTGGTTCCTGGTACCCTGTCATATGTGGAAGGTGATACACATTTGGGTGGGGTAGTTACTACTCTGTAGCCTTTTGTAACTGAAAATGCTTTACCTTTATCTCACTGAGTACTTTCATTCTGCCTTCTCACATTCCAGGCTGCCAGCTGCTTCTCCAAAGAGACTGGCTAAACTCCAATTTGTGTTGCTTGCCCTTCACTTCTTCATTTCTCACACTTTGAACCAGTTTAAATATTTTCCTATGTGGTATAGCTTCTCTACTTATTCTGCAAATGATCAGAATATCTGCTGATAGCTTCTTCAGAAGCACTTCTGAACTGTGGCCATCTTTTTGTCCATTATTTGTCAAATACATTATTTATTAATAAACATATTCACGTGCTTTAGAACTTTCAGAAATACATACAAGAAATCTCAAAGAACTCCCCTGTTCTCTTCACCCAGATTTATAGTTAAAATATTGCTACATCAGTCAGTGTGTGCTTGTGTCTGTGTGTGTAAAATCTGTGCACAAAATATTACGTTTCTTTTCTAAGAAATTTGATAAAAATTCCAAATATCATGTCTCTAAAGTAGGATATGATGGCATATGTCTGCAACTCCATCTCTTGGAATATTGTGTCCGGAGGATTGTCATGAGTTTCAGGCAACCATGTGACACATATTCAATGCCATGCCACTCAGAACTACATTTTAAGTCCTGATTGCAACCCTGCTCTTCATGGTTTTCCCATTTCCAACTTTAACAAAACATATGTTCTATGTGGCCATCTCTGTAGCTCCTCTTTATCCCACATACCCCCCTCCCTGGCTTTTTTTTTAATTCTTCTAGTTTTTGCTATTACCCCAGGTCACGTACTCAGACTTAAAGATTCAGAATTAATCTCCACAAATAAGATAGACTATGTGGTGTTTGTCTTTCTGAGTCCAGGTTGCCTCACTTGGTATGCCATTTTCTAGTTTCATCGATTTGCCTGTACATTTCCCGATTAAGTTTGTCTTTATATGTTAGTTATCCATTAAGCTGTTGAAAGACATCTAGGTGGTTTCTATTTCCTAGCTGTTGTGAATGTGGTGGCAATGAACATGACTGAGCAAGTATTTCTTGAGAAGGATGATGGGTCCCTCAGGCATATGTTCAGGAATGGCATTACCACTGCTATTGGTTGCCTCCAAGAATTTGAAGGTAAGTCCCGTTGCTGAAGACACCACTTGTTTCAAACACAAGACTTGGAGGGACCAACTTAGAAATGAAAGTCTCCTTCCTGTAGACTATCTCTCATAGAGATGCACTAAATGCTTCTAAAGATGAAATGAATCAGCAGTCCTACCCAGATGTGCTGCCTATGAACTACAATAATGACCATTATGGCAAGATAAACATAATGGTGCAATTTTCACAGCTATATCTTTAAGGAAATCAAACTTGTCTAATTGGACTTAAATGACTCAACAGGAGAGAAATTAGGCTTGACACCGTGAATCTAGCCAATTATCCTAAGTTGGTCGTCACAGATCTTAGAGCAAAATTGACATTTTCTTAAACCAGTATAATCTCTAACTGCATTTGAAATAATTATCCTCATATCTATCATCAAGGAAGTTTTTTTGTGGCAGACATAGACAATTACAGAAATCGACAATTAGTCAAAATGAAGAGAACACCAGAAGTGACACTGCCAGTTGATATGACAATGTGGATGGGGAAATTCCACATGTTCTTATAACTAGATGAAGAATAACAGGCAAAATATATTATATATATGCATATATACATCTAATATATATGAGAGAGTAAGTGTATGTTGTGTGTATTTACATATATATTTAATAATAATCAAAATAGTTGATGAGTTTGAAAGAGGACAGAGGAGGAGTTAGACAGATAGGAGCTGTGTGTGGAAATGATATAAATCCACCACCCATTTTGAAATTCCTTAAAAAGAATTTAAAATTTTTAAATGTACAAAACAAGGAAAACATTTATCTTGAGGCTTAAATAACTCAGAATTTATTTTTGAAGAGCTACACTATTCATTTATATGATCTTAGCTCTATTTCTAAGACAGGAAATTAAACATAGCTATAGTAGTATAATCTAAACCACCTTCTTTACTCTGAGTGTGATAGTTACCCCAATAATGGCCTCCATAGCTACCTTTACATTTCCTGACCTAAGCTCATGAACAAGATTTGGTTTTCATGTCTTCTTAGTCTTCTTTAATCCAAAACAAATATATTCTTTATTTGACAGTTATCATGTAGGTACTTTTAATGACAAAATACCAAAAATTTTGTACAATGTTCCCTAATCGGATTTCAACAAATATTATTTAGTATTTCTGGTATGTAACTGAAGAAGGGATAAAGGATGTATCAGTGAAGAAGAAAGACTCCCTTTCTCTCAAAATTCAGTAATAATTGAGCCAGACAGTACATAAGAAATCAAAATAAACATGGGTGCTGTCATAGGGAAAACCATGGCACATGGCAAAGATATCCAAGCATCTTTCTGGACCAAGGGATGCCTTTGTAAGGAGTTCAGTGTCAATGGCACTTACCTACTGTTCTATGTGCATTACACAAGGTGATTTAATTGAGGATACTGACAGCTACTGTGATACACATGAAAATGCACAAGCCTTTGGCTACCAGGAAGTTACTTAAAGACCTTTGTTGCAAGGTCTTGAAACCCACATTATATTACAGCAAAAATGGGCTTTCTTCAGAGTGTTCTTTACTGATGTTTTAATGTGGTGGGCATAGTAAGAACTTTGCTTGGGAAACATTGAACTCTCTTAAGGATACACAGACATAATCTTTTATTTCCTTCGTATGATGTCAAGCTCACATATGATTTCAAGGGATCGCCAACCTTCCCTGGATTCTTTCCAATTTCCTTTTACAAATGTATATCTCCTAATATTCTCTCCTTTTGTCTTAGTATGGTACATTATCTTTTAGGTCATAATATAAACACTTCTGCAGTTTTGGTATTAAACTTCTCATTAACTTTTTGAATACACAGCATATTAGGATATCATGGTATTTTCATGTACTTATTAATTTCTGGACAATAGTAAACATGGCTCTCAATATGCCTTTTATGGGTTGACCATTTAAAATCCAATTCAATTATATTAGTATTTTCAGTTACCTTGTTTTAGACCATTGTTCCTTATTTGTTATGATTTTTGCCATTTTTACTTTCAAATCGTTGTTGAGGAAAATATTTATACACAATGCAGTGATAATCACAGTGTCCTAGTCTATTCATGCCGCTTAGGTTCTCTGGTATATCAAGCAAGTAACAAAGACTTCTTTGTATGTAACAACCATTAGACTGGTTGGATGAAGTGATGAAAGTTACTGAACATGTTTTCAAACTAGCTAATGCACCTACTTTGAATAATAATTTCCCTCAGTAGACTGAGGCCTCAATCAGGGTCACCGGTTTATTTCAGCATATCACTTCTGACCACCAAAGCCTGTGACAGGGCTGCCAAATACATGCTTTTTCTTTTCTCTTCTCTTCTTTTATTGATTTTAATTGAGCTCTAAATTTTTCTCTGCTCCCCTCCCTGCCTCTCTCCTCCCCTTCAACCCTCCCCCAAGGTCCCCATGCTCCCAATTTACTCAGGAGATCTTGTCTGTTTCTACTTCCCATGTAGATTAGATCTATGTATGTCTCTATTAGGGTCCTCATTGTTGTCTAGGTTCTCTGGGATTGTGATTTGTGGGCTGGACACAAAGAACCCGCAGAGAGAGGACTGCTAAACTTGCCTAAAGGTGAGATGATCCTTCAGGGTTCCTGCTTCATGAAAGAGTCTGTGAGACATTATGCAGGATACAGAAGAAAGTGACTGAACTGTCTTTAAATTTTCATGCTTCATGAAAAAGTCTGCTGGATACTATGGGCCTGTAGGCTGAAGATGGATGCCCCAATGGTACAAAGGAACTTTGGGTGACTGTCCAGGCAGCGAGATGTCTCTGTCATTTCTAGAGTTTGGAAGTTGCTTATTTCTTGTTTACTTAGGTAATATCTTATCCTTCTGGAGTCTTTGATGGAGTTGAAGAATGGATAGTTATAGTTTTCCTTTGTCATGATAAAAGATAAAATAGGTTGTAACTGTAATTCTTGCTTGATAAGTTTTGTTATGTAATTTTACTATGTTAAAGTTAAAGCCTTTCTTTTTTGTTTAAACAGAAAAAGGGGAAATGGTGTAGGAGGGTCTTTTATTTGTGTATTGCCCTCATTGGTTAAATAAAGAAAACTGCCTTGGCAGTTTGATAGGGCAGCCCTTAGGTGGGCGGAGTAGACAGAACAGAATGCTGTGAGAGAGAAGGCAGTAGAGCAGACTCCATGCTTCTCCAACACAAGATGGACACTGGTTAGACTCATGCCGGTAAGCCACAACTCAAGTGGCGATACACATTAATGGAGATGGGCTAAAATAATATGTGAGAGTTAGCCAATAAGAGCTAATGGGCCACGCAGTATTTCAATGAATACAGTTTACGTGTAATTATTTCGGGTACGCACCAGGAGCCGGGTGGGACAGAACAAGGGGCCGGTGCTGGGAACACAGCCCGAGCCCCTCATTACTACAGTTGGAAGCTTCGAATAAAAGAACATGGGTAATGGATGAGTCCATTATTGACGCTCATACTGGTCAAGTGTTCAGGGTAGAAAGGAAGTTAGAGACTGGAATGTAATAAGAAAAAGAAAGCAAATTTATTAAAGTGAATGGCAATGACATTAACAGTTATTAAAATGAATGAGGTAAGGTAGTAACAACATTTGAAGTGTATAAGAGGAGACTTCATATAAGGACTGACACTACACCTAAACCTTGGAAAATTTAGATAAGTCACAAGAAGGAGGAAAAGCATGAATAAGTCATAGAAAGGAATGTTTCAAATGAGATCCACGAAGTCTAAAGTTCTTTGAAAATAATGGTATGTAAGCTAATATAAAAGCAATTTTTAGTTCATTTTCAATTTGTATATGACACATAATAATTATTCTGTGGTTTGATTTGAAAAAATTAGCTTAAATAGATTATATCACATGGACTAATAAGGAGTAATAAAGCCAAGATAATTAATGAAACTAAAGAATAAACCTTTAGTACTTTAATATAAAAATTATATTTGAATAAAATTTTAAAAATATAACATCTATTTAAGAAACTACTATTAACTACTACATTTCTTAAAGTTGGTGGTAGGATAGTCTGTGGAATGTATTTCTCTATTCCCCTGCAACAATGATTTTGTGTTTGTTGAGATTTTTAGTCTTAAAAATTGTTAGCCTATTAAATTTAATGTCATCCCTGAATAGCATAATGCCAAATTAATCTACCATTAGCATGTCATTTTGAAAGAAACATTATTTTCCCTTTTGAAAATTTTAAGACACTGCATGTAAAGTCATTGTGCAATAGGAAGCACAAAGGGTTATTTTACTTGTCATTTCATAAAACCCTTGACATGAAGAAAAGTAAAATCCTGATTTATAAGAGCCAGGGAGTAATGAGTTCTAAGTGGGGGATCATAAAATATAATTCCAAAGTCAAGAAGAAAGAATTTTAGGTTACAATTTGTTGATAATAAATTCCAAATACATTTCTAAATGGATTCAAAGAAGGCTGATATTTTTAGCTATTCAACATTAGATATATTAGCTATTCTACATTGTTCACATTTCTTGAAATCACATTGTTCTGTAAATTTGGCATATTAACAAAGGATAACTGGCACTTTCTAAAGACAGTTTGGTCATGTGCACCGCATTTGTCACCTTCTAGTGTGTGATCCAGTAATAATAATTGATGTAATACTTTCCCTTACATTTAACTTAGAATAAAAAATAAGGAAAAGTAACTTATGAACATACATACTTTGGGATTATATAGCTCATTTTTGTAGTTTTATCTATTTCATCTTGAGTAGCACGATTTTGGAATCATTCTAACTTTAGCTCATCAAGATAAATTGTTTTATCTATTCAGAACACCCTATAAAGCAAATTGTGCCATAACCATGTCACACTAACAAAATAGAGGATAAATTACAAACTATGAGCATCAAAATGTAACTCACTGACAGCATTACTTATATGTTTCCTGGTACAAACAGTCCCTGATTTTGCATTCTAAGGATGCTGCACAAAGCCCACTGAAATCCCAAATAAACAAGGCTAAAATTTAGAGTAATTATGTCCTGGTCAATCATATGGGCAGAAATAATTCCACGAATACTATATAGCAGTGAGAACTGTTCTTTGTGACTCATAGTTGTTGACATAAAACAGAATCTTGAGTGAAGTTACTGAAATTTCAGTGCAACTGGGGAGACAAGCTGAAGATCCACTTAGGTGTGCTCACACACGTTTTTATGCACTAACAGAATATATTAGGGAAATGATCAAAGAATTTCTCTATAGAGCACAGACTCTATCCTAAAGGGATGATGAGGAATGGAATTTTAATGAGATTATTCCAGGGCAACTGTCATAGATAAGCCAAAATCTGAACTTTGTGGATAAACAAGATTATTAATGACTCTGTGATGAGAGAGAAGGAAGAACAGGACAAAAAGTAAACTGAGTCTAACACAGACAATTTACCAGCAAAGAGTGGGAAGATTAGCTTGGTAGTGAACAGAATTATGATAATTTTGATAAAAATAGATCAGAGATGAGACAGAGATGGTTGTGAACAACAAAGGACAGAATAAAGACAATAAAGGCATCAGGGAGTTGTTGGAGGACTTAGAGCAGAAGAATGTTACAATAAAAGGGACATTGCGGAAGTACTACCCTTGTACCACAGCACTCAACTCCTGCTCCATGACGGAACTTTTAAGGTAGTAGGACACTGCCCCCCTCAAATTCCTTATTTATACCTTTGGCTAACTTTCTTGTCCTGAAAACTAGCCACACAATTAAAATATAATTTCATTTGCCCTTTTGGTTAAAATATTATTCTACTACACACAGAAAAAAAATGAATTCAGCTTCATTGCTTGCAAAGAAAACTGTCCAAAGGAAGTATTGACTAATTTTGCTTATTACTCATTTGTAATAACATATCAAAATGGATGGGGTAGATAGAGATGAGAATTTTATTTTAAAAAGAACATTTCATTGAATTATGAAATTTCTACTTTAAATGATAAACTGACCTTTGGAACATGAGAGGAAATAGAAATTTTCCAGAAATATAAATGAAAAGAATATAACCAGTATTGGCAATAATTCACAATGTAATTTTATGATCTCTTGTTTTGTGAAGCTGACATTTGTTGTATTAGATCTATATTATTTAATAGGAAATGCGTACTCAGCAGTCACTTCTCTTTAGGACAGGGAGCAAGGGAAGGTTTCACTCACCTCTTCAAATATCAAATGTCAAACAAAATACTAGCTTAAAATATATTTGGTTTTAGATGGAACAGTGACTCAGCTATGAAAGGCTGTGTGTGTGTGTGTGTGTGTGTGTGTGTGTGCGTGTGTGTGTGTGTATGTGTGTGTGTGCAAAGGTGGAGGACAGAGGTCCACTTTGGGTATCTTCCTCTATTGTTTTCTACCTTCCTTTTACAGACAAAGTTTTATATTGAACCCAGAGATCACTGTTTCAGATTCATTGACTGGACAACAAACCCCCTCTCCAGAATGTGCCTGCCTCTCCCCATACTTGACAATGAATTATAAGCATACACCACCACATTTGGCTTTGTGACATTGGTGTTGGAAGTCCAAAATTAAGTGTTCCTGCTCCTGTATATTACAAAAATTTAATGCAGTGTGCTATCTTCTGAGCCCTACGGCTTTACATATTTTAAAAGTTTTAAAGACACTACTTATTTGGGTACTGAAACAAGAACCTTTGAACTAATTTCCAGCTGTAACTATTAATGAACTGATGCAGAGCAATGGATACTACTATACTGTGATACTACCTATAGACAGCAACAGAAGTGGAGAAATGAGTGATTCTTTAGTGTTGATTATAACAATGTACATAGTTAATCAGAAGAATTCAAGCTGTATTGTTTTCTTTTTCCTATCTTTAATTGGCTGAAGCTTTGAATTATCAAAATAATGGACACAGCTCTTCAGTTCATGCTGCAAATACAGGTATTGAATCAGTATCAGTTTATTCACCTGTAAAATGCAGACAATTGGTGACTAAAGCAGTAGATTTACCTATATGCATTAAAATATGTTAGTCAGAAATTATCTAAATATGGTGAGCCAGGTAGTTTACACTCCAAGTGATTGAAGAATATTTTATTTACAATATTTTTTGACCCTCAGGTTTTAACTTTCTGCTTTCATTTAATTCTGAGCAACAATGAATAAATGGGACATCCTGAAACTGAGAAGGTTCTGTAAAGCAAAGGACACTGTCAATAAGACAAAAAGGCAACCTACTGAATGGGAGAAGATCTTCACTAACCCCACATTAAAGAAAGGACTGATCTCCAAAATACATTAAGAACTCAAGAAATTAGACATTAAAATTCTAAATAACCCAATTAAAAAATGGGGTACTGAACTAAACAGAAAATTCTCAACAGAAGAATTTCAAATGGTAAAAGATACTTAAGGTCATGTTCAACTTCCTTAGCTATCAGGGAAATGCAAATCAAAACAACTTTCAGATGTCATTTTATACCTGTCAGAATGGCTAAAATCAAAAACACCAATGATAGCCTATGCTGGAGAGGATGTGGAGTAAGGAGAACACCCATCAGTTGCTAGTGGGAATGCAAGCTTGTGCAACCACTTTGGAATTCAATGTGGCGGTTTCTCAGAAAATTGGGAGTCAACCTACCTCAGAATCTAGCAATACCACTCTTGGGAATATACCCAAAAGATACTCAATCTTACTACAAAAGCATTTGTTCAACTACATTCATAGTAGCATTATTTGTAATAGCCAGAACCTGGAAACAATCTAGATGCCCCTCACTGGAAGAATGGATAAGAAAGTGTGGCATATTTAAACATTAGAGTGCTACTCAGGGGTAAAAAAAAATAAAAAACAATGACATCTTGAATTTTATATGCAAATGGATGGAATTAGAAAACACTATCCTGAGTGAGATAACCCAGACCCAAAAATATGAACATGGTAGGTACTCACACATTAATGGATACTAGCCTTAAGCAAAGGACATTGAGCCTATAGTTCATGATCCTTGAGAAGCTAAGTAATAAGGTGAACCCAAAGAAAAACACATATAGATCCACCTGGAAATTGGAAGCATACAAGATCGCCTGAAAAAATTTGGGAGCAAGGGGACGGGGCAGGGGTAGAAGGAAGGGGAGAAGGGGAGGGTTGGGGAGAGCTTGATGGAATGGAATAGTTGAGATGGAGGAAGGACAGATATGAGAGCAAGGAAAGAGATATCTTGATTGGGGGAGACATTTTGGGGTTAGCAAAAGAAAAAAACCCGGCTCTAGAAAAATTCCCGGGAATTCACAAGAATGACCCCAGCTAAGACCCTAAGCAATAGAGAGGGTTCCTGAACTGGCCTTGTCCTGAAGTCAGACTGATGATTATCTTAAATATCACCATAGAACCTTCATCTAGCAACAGATGGAAACAGAGACAGAGACCCACATTGGAGCACTGGACTGAGCTCCCAAGGTCCAGTTGAACAGCAGAAGGAGGGAGAGTATGAGCAAGGAAGTCAAGACCATGAGGGGTTAACCCACTGAGACAATGTGCCTGAGCTAATTGGAGCTCACCAACTCTTGGACTGGGAACGAACGAGCATGGGATCAAACTAGTCCCTTTGAATGTGGTTGACAGTTGGGGCAGATTGAGGGGCCAATGACAATGCCACTGGGATTTGTCTCTACTGCATGTACTGGCTTTTTGGGATCCTATTCTCTTTGAATGTATACCTTGCTCAACCTGGATGTAGTGGGGACGGCCTTGAACTTTCCACAGAGCAGGGTGCCTTGCCCTCTCTTAAGATTGGTGAGGGGGTAGGGTGTATGGAGGGAGTGAGAGGGAAGAGGGGGGAGGGTAGTAAATGGGAATTTGGATGGATATTTTTTTAATTAATAAAATAAAACAATAATAGAAAAGGAAAGGAAACATATGGTTAATGAACAATCATAAGCTTCCCCTAAAGAACGGTACCGTAGTAGTATGGAAAGCTCTCTTTCACTTACACAAAAGGGACAACATCCAAATGAAGAGCAGTGTGAACAAATATGCATCATCCTTCCGTTTCTAAGTGGCAGGTGAATAGCATTTGTACACACATAAAAGGGAGAAATGCAGGATAATCGGGTCTAACTCTTCAAAATAGACTTCCTTTAAACAGTTCCTGGGCTGCTGTTTCAGAGAGCAACTTTAATTTATTTTTTCTCTCAGAAATTGTTATGTCGGGGGGGAGATAAAAATTGTCTTTGATTGGATGCTATGTGTCTAAGCTGCGGTTTAACTGTAAATCAGTTGTGAAGATGATCTCTTCGTAGTTGAGTGGAATTGCTATTACAGACTGCTAATACACTTGCCAGAAGTGTTGCTGGGGGTAAGGGGTGGTAGACATTGATCAGGAGTTTAAGAAATAGGCTATTTATTCTGGCTCTTCTTAGAGAAAATTTTTCTTGATAAAACAATGATTCTGTTTTTCTCTCCAAAAAGAAAAAAAAAAGTACCATTTCATGACATAAAAGCTCTCTTTAGTAAAGTAAGAACAGACTGTTATTGGTAAATATAAAAATTACAAGAGAACCTATTTTCCTATAGGAACATAACTGCCTTTAACTCTCATATGGAACTGGCAGTGTGACAGCTTTTAAAGGAGATGGCATGATTTGGGGGAAGTTATGTGATACAACTTTCTGTTCCTTTGACCCCACTCTTACCCTATAAAATGGCTCTACATTAGCATACTTGGCCAGTAAGTCACACAGTTGCACTGCACCCTGAAAAAGATCCTGCTTTGAGAGAGAAATGCTTCATGTGACATCATTCTAAGAAAACACATGGCATAGATGAAGCTGGTTCTGAGGAGCATGAACACTTTAGGTCATACTCAAGAGAAAAGTGGGTGCAGTTTCTAAGCTGTGAACTTCTCAACCTGTGCAAAGAGCAAATATCATTAGTGCTTAAAATGTTTGGTAGTACTATATACCTAATCAACTCATTTACTTCACAGGACTGTGTTGAGTTTAGTTCTCTGCTTTACTGGGAAGGTTGCTCATCAATAAAACTAATTTCAGTAAATTTTAAGTAATTTAAAAATAAATGACACTCCTTGCAGAAAGGGTGCACGACCAATTCTCTGTTCCCTTTCCCTTGTTTTATTTATATGATGTGAGCAAAACTGTATCCTTCTTGATGCCTTGCATACGTTAGTGTTTTGAGAATGGAGAGGGCAAAAAAATGCTGAATTATTAATTTACCACTGGGGAGCTAGTTCCAATTGCCAATGTAACAGTGTGCCTCCCTCTTTTCTCAACCTTCCTTATATATTAAGTAAATGTCTTACATTTAAAGGAAATTTTCTCTACAAGAGTGGCCAGGGCAGGTGTTAATGTGGTTAAAATTTCAATCCATACTGCCAAACAAGAAGGTCAAAGTCAAAAGGCTAATTCTATGCTTCTTTTTTTTTCACAAAACTTATGCCACTGGATACACACAATGATTAAAATAACACACTGCATGTGTTACCAAAGAGGACTTGAAGATATTAAACATTTGTATTATCACACAGCACAAAATGAGATGCCCCAAATGTGAGCTATTAGGAGTGTGGAAGATAACACCAATGTCACAGTTTTCCAGTAGGGACTGAACTGAAGCTTTGGGAAAGTCCTTTGAGAAGGGCTCTTCTGGTGAATTTACATCCCCATCATCTAATCTATAATCTTTAAATAGTAACATGTGTCTCTAAGTGCAACACACTTAGATAGAATAGTCTCCAGAAATAACAACTAACATTTTCCTTTCTTTTTCTCCAAAAACATTTAGAGACACTTCACTGCTCTACAGTTCAACTTCCATAGAGTATCAACTGCAATAATTATAAAAATAAGAGGTTACCATGCTGTTTATATAAATCAGATATTGTTTCCATAACTTTGTATATATTCACTTGCAGCTACCATTGGAGGGAGACATTATTCCCCTTAGAAGATGAGGAAAATGAGGCACAAAGGAATGATACAACTTACGAAAAGGCACAAAGATAAAAGATGATGAAGGTGAAAGAAACTACCCTGCCCTCCTCTTTTGCTACTCTCCTCCCGTATGTTGTTTTGACAACTTTCTAAGCAGCTCCATGTGGTAATATGGCAGAATTTTACCTAAGCGTTTCATCATTACTTTCATCTTGGCAACAGAGTTCTCTGAGCACTGTATGACTATGTATTTTTACCCATGTTGTACAATAGAGTCCAATAAGATGAATAACATTCCAGTGACGGCAAGTCAGTTATGAACAATTACAGCACAGGGAAGTGGATCTTTATGACTCCTCATGTTAGCCCTACCCACCTATTCTAAGGCTTCTCCATAGGCTGCCTTGCTTTCTGTTCGCAAACTTATTTCACAATTTCCTGGCTCTACCTGGGTTCACAGGCCATCTGATACACCAGTGCTTCACTCAAATTCTTTTTCAAAAAATAGAATTTAATGGGTTAAAAAATTAAGGAGAGAAGTGACAAAAACCCACACATTTGGTTTGCTTATCATTATTGCTTTCTGGCTTCATTCCAATTGGACCATTTCTATTTTACCTGTTCTAATTGTGGTTAGTCTTAACATATATTTCAGTTTATCAGAATACAAGGATATACACCTATGGTTAAAATGAAATTGATGATAGTTTCTCTATACTTCATATTTAAACTTTAAGGAAAATCAAACAACAAGTCTTTATCAATCGGTATCCTTCATGGGGTGGACGTTTGGTGATGTAGCAGCCTTTGAGTCACTTCTGCCTTTGTAAGTAACCAGTCACCCAAATTCGGTAAGTCATTTCGATGAAACTCAGTGGTTCACCAAGGTAGATTTTGTGCTAACTTACTTTGGTCTGTTGTTGGTTATCTGTCTGGGGTGAATAGATGTCTGCTCACTCTTTAGGAATCATGTCACACAACAAACCTCCCCATCTCAAGGTCTATATATTAATCACATCTGCAAAACCCCTTTGACCATGCAACACATGCACATGTCCCAGGAATTTGGAAGAATTGACATATCTGTGAAAGGGCATTACATGCATTACAATGTTTCTGCAGTTATGCAGCAGTAGACTGTCCATCCCATAAGCACAGGCTTGTTAAATACACTCTGTTCTTAGTAACAGAGGATATGAAATGTCACAGTTGAAGTGCATAAAGCAAAAGCAGTAAAAACCCCACTCTCTGTGGCAAACCTGGTTTAATTAAAAGTCTCTGAAAATGGAAGATATTCATCACCTTGTTTTCTGATTTTTATTCAAATGAAGATGCACATTGAAGATAATCAAAGTTTTATATTCAAGACCCAGTAAGTAAATCAGTGGTAAAAGTACTTGTATAGACTGCACGTAGCTCTGGATTTGATCCCAAGCATCTCCCCACAGAAACAAGTAATGGTATTATATTAAAAGAGTGAATGAACTGTCTCTTCTGAGGAAATCAGGGTTGTTGCCATTTTGTGCCTGATAGTGCTTCAGTGGTGAAGCCTAGAAAAATTCTGAAGTAAAGGTGTTATGTTTGAGAAGTGACAGACTTTACAAAAGAACACTGCCTTCTGGGGTGAAGAACAATGGGATAATGTTCCTGTACATTGTAAAGATTTGTCACTTGTATTAGTTTGATAAAACAGTGATTTGCCAGTAGCCAGACAGGAAGTATAGGTGGGACAACCAGACCAGGAGAATTCTGGGAAGAGGAAAGGCAGAGATACAGTCACCAACCAGACATAGAGGAAGTACGATTAGAATGCCTCACTGAGAAAAGGTACCAAGCCATGTGGCTAAACATAGACAAAAATTATGGGTTAATTTAAGTCATAAGAGTTAGTTAATAATAAGCCTGAGCTAATAGGCCAAACAGATTATAATTAATATAAGCCTCTGTGTGTTTCTTTGGGAATGAACAGTTGTGAGACTGGGCAGGACAAAAACTTTCATCTATAGTGAAGTTTGACCACATTCCTCTTCCTTGGGCTTTAGTCATTTGACTTTCTAACTTCCTTACATCTATTAATTCACTTCAAACCTTCCTCTTAGTGATCTTAATTCCATTTTAATCTTTCAATCTCCTCTACCTTTGTACTTCTTTGCTGGGTAACAACTACTATCAAAAATTGGAAAAAATATTTTATTAAAAAAATGTTACCATGGAGAAAGCTATTTTCTCATCATGGAAAAACCAGAGGAAGACAGGAAGAACACCAAATGAAAACTGAGAGTGAACCCCTGTGTCTTTTCAACAATATCTAGTTAAGCTTTTTACATTTATACACAAACAACAGAAATACAGTGGGTAGCAAATTTAGCTCAAGAATGTGAATGAATCAGTATACTCTGTATCAAGCAGTTTAAACTCCACTCCTCTTACAAATGCAATTAAATTCAGAAAAACCCTCTAATGACAAAATATTCTGTTGCCTGTGCCCTTTTCACTTCCTAGAAAAGAAAATCTGCAAAACCCTGACAATTAGGCAGAGAAAGAACCAAATACATAGAAGTATATTGAGAGAAACAGGAGACTCACCCTGATTTACAGGAAAATGTCTTAGTTTATACAGCATGAAAATATTTTTCGATTTGCCACCTCCTAACATACCATAAAAAGAATGTGTCACTCCCAAATTGCAAAGTATTAAATACACAGATAACAACTATATGACTTTTATGAAAAGAAAACAATAAGCCCTTTTCATAACATAAACTGCAGGTTTCATTAAACAATGTTGTAGGGAAAGCTACATATCTTTTCAAATTCTCAGTTATTGCAGAATCTGCAAATCCCATGCTCCATTACTCCAATACAACCCAGGGAGATGCTCTCATATAATATCATTTCATTCATTATTGAATTGAGACCAAATGGTTACCTCTCTGCTATATATACAAAGAATTTCTGATTTAGGACCATTGTACTTGTTTTATTGTTAGACTGCCAAAAACCAATATAATTTCTTTTTATTGAAAATAGATTATTTCATCATACACTGTATCCTGACTGTAGTGTCCCTCCCTCTACTCCTGTCTTCTCCCCACATTCCTTGCACTCTGGCTTCATTCCCTTCCTGTCTCTCCTTAGAAAAGAAAAAGCTTCTAAGCAATACGCAGCAAACATTACAAAATGAAACATAAAAGCAAAACCCTTCATAGTTAGCACATAAACCTGAAAAAAGTGTACCACTTAAAGCATGTATCATTTCTATTGTTGTGTGATATGATGGTTCTAATTTACATTAACGTAATTCAACACAGGTATTAATAATATGTTATGACATTAGCAGTCACTTACTAAAATCAGGATTCATATGGGGGCTGGGTCAGAATTTAATCAGAAAGCCCAGACTTTGGAGACAGACCTCCAAGCATATTAACTACTTTTATTACTGTCAACGCTGAAAGATTCACTAATGAGCACAGTTAAAGTTAGAAAGGAGTTTTCATTTACATAATTAGTGTTACCTAAGGTACACGTTTTGGTTAAAATATTTGAGAACTATCACTTATCCTTATAAGGCCTAGCCATAAAGTCTAGGAAGCTATAAAGTTTGTACTTTTTGAAATGATGTACAAGACTTAATGTCTAATCAATTTTGTCATTCCATATTCATTCAAAGAATCTAGGTATTTGATACCTCCTCCAAATTTCATTTAATCTTAAGTTATACTTAAGTTATAAGAGAGTAGCTTTTACCTAAACTATGAAGGTATTTTTATGATTTGCTTTGACAAAAATAGTTCAATAATCCACATGTATAATAATACCAATTTATAATTCACGACTTTGTGTACAACTTTGAATTAAAATATGACAAATTATGCTAGCATAAAGCAGCTATTTCCTATAATCTTTATCTATTTTTATTCAACAATACATTTAATTTTATTCCAGCAATCTAACATTAAATTTCTCATGGCTATATTTGTCCAACATGGTTTAATTCCCAGATCATTAAAGATTTTGTTCCATCTTTATATAGCATTTTTATTTCATAAACAAATCTTACATTACCTTCCATCTTGGGTATGCTACTCAGACAATTACTTTTCCAAGTAATAGCCAGAGTTAATTTATCAAAAATTTGTTATTTATATAACTATCTGATTAAGGGATAAATGGACAAGTATTCCTGATTTTAAACATGCATACATATGCACTTACATACATACATATGGAGGAAGGGTAAGCCAAATAAAACATCCTTACATAATGCAAGAAGTAACTATATGAGAAAGTAAATATGACGAATTTTGATCAGGAAATGGGGGGCCATTTTCAAGCACTATCAAGAGGGCTTGCTTATTTGACTGCCAAAATATCCTGCATTCAACGTGGTGGGAGTCATTGGCAGTGGAAGTTGAATGTAAAACTTTCTGCATGTCAAGAATGTACTATGCCACTGCTCTATAACCCTAGTCCTTTCTCTGACATTTTTATCTAAACTCTCCGATGAATTCTTAGTTGCCTCTCTGCTCACACCTTCTATCACTCATCTGGGTGTCTGTAAAAATAGATACCCAGAGAGGCAATAAAAATGTGAAAATTTTTGAGCTAAATCATGCTAAAATGTTTCTGACTTCATGCTTTCTGATAGGGATGCTCAACCAGTAAACTATACAAACATTCAAATTATGAAAACCTGCAAAATATGGAAGACTTCTTAAGCATTATGGATAAGGGATATACAATCTATATCATTTTCCAAAGCAAACATATTTTAATCTAGTTTCTTTTTATTCTTCATTCTCTAAAAGTCATTCTCAAAGTGTTAAATTGTATCATAAGTTTTTCATTGTATCTATTTATACTATGTCTACAATTTGGCCATATGTGAATATTTTGTATATGTTGTTTTTGGACAAGTCAGTTTAATTTCTCAAGGACTCTCCATTAAAAATCACAGTTAATGTCAGTCAGACAAAAATAATCTCAGGAGTTTATTGCCTGTTCCACTTGAAGACTTAACAAATGGTAACTATGAGTATCAAGAATTTTAAAGGAGAACACTTACAGCCCAGCCAGATTTCCCCAACATCAACCCCTTCCCTTGTATCCATATCTTTGTCAGAAGCCTGAAAGTTGCAAGGAAAAAAGAGCAAGCTACATATAAAGGCAGACCTATCAGAATTACACCTGAACTCTCAATGGAGACTCTAAAGCCAGAAGGTCCTGGACAGAAGTCTGCCAGGCTCTAAAGGACCACAGATGCCAGCCAAAGCTATTATATCCAATATAACTTTCAATCACCACAGAGTATAATACATGACAGTCCATGGTAAAGTCAAATTTAAACAGTATCTATCTACAAATTCATTCCTACAGAAGGTACTGGAAGGAAAACTTTATCCCAAGGAGGCTAACTACACAAATGAAAACAAAAGAACTAAATAACTTCACTCCAGCCAAACCAAAAGAAGGGAAACTTACACACACACACACACACACACACACACACACACACACACACACACACACACACACGTGGGTGTGCACGCTACTAACAACAACAAAATAACAGAAATGAAACCTCATTGGTCATTAATATCTCTCAATGCCAATGTACTCAATTCCCCAGTAAAAACCCTAACAGAATGGATGTGAAACCAGGATCCATCCTTTTGTTGCATATAAGAAACAAACCAAATCATCAAAAAATAAACATTACCTCAGAGGAAAGGGTTGGAAAAAGGTTTTTACAGCAAATAACCCCAAGAAGAAAGCTGGTATAGTCATTCTAATGTATAACAAAATAGATTTCCAACTAAAACTAATCAAAAGATATGGGGAAGGACACTCATAGTCATCAAAGAAAAATCCACCAAGATTAAGTCTCAGTTTTGCACATCTATGCCCCAAAGTCAAAGACACTCACATATGTAAAAGAAACATTACTAAAACTTAAATCATCACCAAAACCCACACATTGATAGTGGGAGCATTCAGTATCCCACTATCACCAATAGACAGTTATCCAGACAAAAACAAACCAGAAAAATACTGGAGTTAACAGCTTTTATGACCAAATGAACCCATCAGATAGCTACAGAACATTTCACACAAACACAAAAGAATATACCTTCTTCTTTTATTTATTTATTTATTTTTATTTATTTATTTTTTATATTTTATTTTATTTTTTTCCATACATTGTTTTGTTTTATTTTTTCCATTCAAGAACATAATTAAAGAAATAAAATTTTTACCTTTCTTCCCCTTCTCCCGGTCCCCTCCCACTACCCCCCTACCCCTCCTCCCTCCCCCTTCTTCCTTGAAAGAGGGCATGGTGCCCTGCCCTGTTGGAAGTCCAAGGCCCACCCCCATCCCTCCCGGCCTAGGAAG
>PVIU01022677.1:0-28883 GCA_004026605.1 Ondatra zibethicus | reverse complement strand
CTGCTGACCCTGACTCTCCATGCTGATGTCCAACATGACCTTGAGGAGATTCTGAGTGTCCATGTGATACTACTGAGTGTTGCTCACTATCACTGGACTCGGAGTGAACTGGGGTCCTTCTTGGACTTCTTGAAGGCCCTGAATGTGAGGTCTGCTCATGCCCAGACTGAGGCTGCCTACTGCTGTCCCTAGATTGCCTTTGAGGACCTCTCTGACTTCCATGAACGGGTGAACCTGACTCTCCATGCTGATGTCCACTATGACCCTGAGGAGATCCTGATTGTCTCCTTGAAACTACTGAGTGCTCCTCACCCTCACTGGACTCTGTGTGAACAGGTGTCTGTGTAGGACTTCTTGTAGGTCCTGAATATGAGGGCAGTTCATGGCCAGACTGAGCCTGTCTACTGCTGTCCTTCGATTGCCTTTGAGGACCTCCCTGGCTTCGATGAACTGCTGACCCTGACTCTCCATGCTGACGTGCACCATGACCCTGAGGATATCCTGAGTGTCTACTTGAAACTACTCGGTGTTCCTCACTTTCACTGGACTCACTGTGGACAGGTGTCCCTCTGTGACTCCTTCCAGCATGTGATTGTGATGGCTGTTCTTGTCTAGACTGAGGCTGTCTACTGTTGTCCCCAGACTGTCTTTTAGGTGTTCCCTGTCTTTCATGACCTTTGGAGCTTTCCTCTCCATGATGAACTTCCTCATATCCATACTCCCCCTGCCCTGAGCCAAATGACTTATTAGAGCCAGGCCCATTTCTCCCATATCCAGAAGACTGACTTGGGCCAGACCCGTATGGAGATGACTGACTATATCTAGACCCTTGCTGCCCAGTGCCAGATGACTGTCCTGAATGAGACCTGCTCTGCCAAGAACTAGATGAGTGACTTGAACCAGATTCATGTTCTTTATACCCAGATGACTCACCTGGGCCAGACTCATACTGCCCAGCACTAGATGACTGACCTGAACCAGACCCATGGCTCCTATAACCAGTTGACTGACCTGAGTGAGACCCATGCTGCCTAGCACTAGACGACTGACCTGAGTGAGACCCATGCTGCCCAGCGCTAGACGACTGACCTGACAGAGACCCATGCTGCCCAGCGCTAGATGACTGACCTGACAGAGACCCATGCTGCCCAGCGCTAGACGACTGACCTGAGTGAGACCCATGCTGCCCAGCGCTAGACGACTGACCTGACAGAGACCCATGCTGCCCAGCGCTAGACGACTGACCTGACAGAGACCCATGCTGCCCAGCATTAGACGACTGACCTGAGTGAGACCCATGCTTCCAAGAGCTTGATGAATGACCCGAGTGAGACCCATGCTGCCCAGCGCTAGACGACTGACCTGACAGAGACCCATGCTGCCCAGTGCTAGACGACTGACCTGACAGGGACCCATGCTGCCCAGCGCTAGACGACTGACCTGACAGGGACCCATGCTGCCCAGCGCTAGACGACTGACCTGAACCAGACTCTTGTCTCCCATAGCCAGATGACTGACTTGGACCAGATCCATGTTTCCAGTTGCTAGATGACTGACCAGATCCAGATCCCTGTCTCCCATAGCCAGATGACTGACCTGAACCAGACGCATGCTGCCCATATTGACCACAACCTGAGGATTGACCTGATGCAGTACCATGCTGGCCACAGCAAGACTGACCTGATCCATGCCCATGTTGTTTAAAGCCAGAGGACTGTCTTGAATTTGTTCCATGTTGTTCACAGCAGGATGGCTGCCCTGAACCAGACCCATGATGACCACATTTGGAATATTCATTTGAACTGCATCCCTTCTGATGAGAGCTTGAAGAGGGTCCACAGGAACTGGCTCCAGGTTGACCATAACCAGAATATTGAGTTGTTCCAGATCCACAGCATGATGAATGACTTGAGCTCGTTCTCTGCTGCCTCCCACAGTGCTCTGCCCGACCACACCCATACCCTCTCTGACTAGAAGACTGGCTGCAGGATCTAGGTTCAGTTTGACAACATCTAGAGGACTGACCTCCAGAGACACATCCATAGCCTTGTCCTCCACTACTTCCTGATTGACATCTTGACTGGGTAGAGCAAGACTGATTTCCTTGCTTCCCAGATGTACTTGCCTGACAAGAACTTGAAGCACTTTGTGGTCTGCAACATCCACTAGAATTGTTGTAACCACATGCATGACTTTGTGTTTTGCTGTTTTCTGAACTTGCAGAGGTAGGCCCAAGCTTTTGTTCTCCACCCTTTCTTGACTGAGTAGAATTTGATTCATGTTTGCTCTTCTCCAGTCCATGTGACAATCCACTATGACTTTTCCTTCCCTGACTGTTTAACCTAGATCCAGATTCATCTTCTTCCCCAGCTTCTCTAGAGGACCTACCATGTGACTTGTTTCTTTTTTCTTCTAGCTCTTCAGAGCTGGAACCATGTCTCTCTTCGTTACTACTCCAAGATTGACCAGAGCTAGACCCATGGCGTTTTCTTCTGGCTTCCTCTGAGCTGGATAATTCACTTTGCCTTTCCAACCTCCTAGAGTTGGACCTACGTCGAGGTTTTGCAGTTCCCCACGAGCTCCCAGAACTATGTCCATGCTCCTCTCCCTCACGCCAACTTGAACGTCTGAAACCTGATTTCTGTCTTGGTATCTCTTCTTCCTCTTCTGTTTCACTTTCTTCCTTTTGATGTTGATGACCATGCCTACGCTTCTTTGACCCTGAAGCTTTACAGTATTCTTTTCCAAGAACCTTGTTGCAGGCCATAGCCAGTTTGAACACCATCAGAAGAAACTCAGTAAAGTCTAGTCTTCGGTCATGATCTCGATCCAGCATATGCATGATGACATCTACTGTATCTGGATCATCTGGATTCTGAATATGAGAGACACACCAAGGATAACTTGGTTAGCCCAGCCTCATTTTCAGCTAAAATACCCCAGTAGCACCTTGTATATATTGTGTGTTATATAATTTTAATTTATCTGAGTATTACTTTAGGTTAATAGGACCTAGAGTATATGAAAAGTTAATGGAAAATAAAGACTATTGTTATCTGTGGAAGAAGATGACATTGTTCCTCGTTTGTTAAAATAATCAATTAGTTAATTTCTTAGCACTATTTTATTTATTTGCTTGGAGTGGGAAGCCTGTGTACATGAGAAAGTTGGATTCTTTAAGGTGGAAGGGCACAGGAATGTATTGAAGAAACATCTGTCTTTAAAATATATAAGCTGATTTAATAGATTTGCGATGTCCCAGCTCAAAATAATATTACTTGGGTTTTCTCAACATCCGCCGGGGCTGTGCACTTTCCACCAATCTTGGCCCTAGTACAGACCCCAACAGTCTTCAAACTCGGCACGTACCTTCAGAATTGGGCGAAACTCTTTCTCCAGAAGTTCCTTCAGCTCATCCTTGCTCAGTGTGCCACATTCTCCATCTTGCTTGGTGTATTTGTAGAATATATCAATGACGGTGACAACACTTCTTAAGAGGTCTGTCATCTTTTCCCCCAAGGTTAAATGAACCTAGAGAGAGAAGGAAACAGAGATAAAGAAAGAGACATAGAGAACTAATTTTCTTTTCTTTTAATTTATCAACAGATCTTATTTTAATATAATGCAGTGTTTTTCAACCTTTCTAATGCTGAGATCCTTTAGTATAGTTCCTCATGTTGTAGTAACCCTCAGATATGCTTATTTTCATTGCTACTTCATATCTGTAATTTTGCTACTGTTTTGAATCATAGTGTAAATATATGTAGGATATTCTATATGTGACCCCTGTGAAAGGGTCATAACCTATGGGTTGAGAACTGCTGACAAAGTAATTTTTAAACCTCTTTTCTTTCATCAACCTCAACATGTAAGTATGGCTCAGGATTTTTGTAGCATCAATCAACACAATGAAAACTTAGGATGATCTCAGGTCTCCATAATATTTATCTTATGAATATATTCTTTTTATGATATTTCTTTGAGTATCTTTGTGTCCTGGGTATTACTCTGGGCTTCCAAAACTCCCAGTACCACATAGACACCACAGCCCCAGTCTGTCTAGTCTCTTCTGTTTTCTCCTACCCTTTTCTCTTCTTCTCCACGCCTCTCCTTGCCTATTCTTTTATTTTTTCTCTCTTTTGTTTTTCTGTTTCTTTCCTGGCATAAGTGTGATACATTTATGTGTTTGCATGAGTGTGTATGCACATTTGTGTTTGAGGACATATGCACATATATTTGTGCAAATCATCATTCACATTATTTATATCTTTTCTTTATATGTGAGTGAATGCGTGTGTGTGTGTGTGTGTGTGTGTGTGTGTGTGTGTTTGTATGTGTTCATGAGAACAGGCACACATGTACCACAGTGCATGCATGGAGATCAGAGAACAACCTCAGGTGTTGCTTGTCACTTTCCACATTGTTTGAGTCATGGTTTCCTTTTTGTGTGTTGTTCATCACTGTGTTGCCGGACTAGCTATGGAACATTGGGATTTCCCATGTGCACTACTGTGCTCAGCATTATGTGGGATCTGGGCATTTGAATTTGGGTCTCCACACTTGTATCATAAGTTCTTTAGACACTGAGCCATTTTCCCAGCCCTCTACCTTATATCCAAGACAAGGTCTCTCAATGAACCTGGAGCTCATTGATTTGGCCAGATTGGCTAGCAAATGAGTTCTACAGAGCCACCTGTTTCTGTCCTTACGTCAGCACTGGCTACAAACACATGCTACCACACCCTGCTTTTCCATGGGTGCTCTGTGTCTGGACTCAGGTTTTTGTGCTCGAATGGCAGGCGCTTTACTTGTTCAGGGCTCAGGTTCTTTTCCCCTTTCCTTTCCCTTCCTTCTGTCCTTTCTTTGGTCCTTTTTTTTTTCTTTTTCTTTTTGAGACAGGATCTCACATAGCTCATTCTGGCCTCAAAAAGTTGCTTCATAGCCAAGCTTGGCAGTTGGCTCCGAATCTCCCTTGCTTCCACCATTCCCAGCTGGGGCAAAAGTAACAGATACCTTAAAATTTAAATCCTTTTTGTTCATCAGAAAGCAAACTAGACCCCAAAATACCATGGAGAATTGAAAATGGGCAAAGTGTGTCAATAATATCTTGGTACTGTAGAGCCTAGAGCTAGGGCGGCCCTTAGAACGGAAACTGTCCAAACATCAACCCTCAAGTGAGCACCATTCCTTCCAAATGTTAGCAATCCAGGTAAGAAGTTGAAAATGGAGAACTAGATCTCAACACTCTCCAAAACAACAGTGAACCACAAAGAAACTACACCATAATACCAGTCTCTTTCACATGCCCCAGAAAGATGGTATGTGGTTAAATTAGGAAGAATATGAGATGGCCTAAAACTGGTTCTCAATCTTCCCAGAGTTGTGACCCTTTAATACAGTCCCTCATATTGTGGTGACCTCCAGCCACAAAATTATTTTTGTTGCTACTCCATAACTATAATTTTGCTGTTGTTATGGATCATAATGTAAATATCTGATTTGCAGGGTATCTGATATGAGACCCCCATGTAAAGGTTGTTTGACCCCCAAAGGGATCAAGACCCATAGATTGAGAACCTCTGGCCTAAACAAAAACAAACTTCTACTGATTTTATTCTCCTCAATAGAGACATTGATTTCTAAAGACTCAAGAATAAACTAAATTAACCAACCAAACAGCAAACCAAAAATAAAAGAAACAACAACAAAAGGAAAAGTAGCAAAATACAGTACTGTCTATGCTGGAGCTCAGACTCGGCTCACAATATCTGGCACAAGAGCACCAAGTACCATACATTTAAATTCTTCTCACCTGGTTCACCAAAGGAACAAATAGGATAAGGCCTGATGCAGCTTTCAGGGTGTTGGTAGATTGGGACAGTGACCCTTATATAGCTTGGGTGCTATCTTCTGTGGGATGGGCTGATTCATTTCTAATCAAATTTAACTCCACCCCTTGCATGTTTATCTTCCTTCTTCACATTCTCGCCTGTAAGATGATTGCAGAGAGGGTGATAATGGCCCCACCTTCCACAACAGAGATATGCTTTGGGACGCTCTCTTGTAGGGTCACACACAGTGAAATGCACAGCTTTTGTTGGAGAAGATTAGTTTGTGCAATTGGTTTTCTTTATCTAGTATTCAAAGAAGATAGTAGAGTGAAATACTTGGCAGGAGCACAGTGAAGTTTTTTTTTTTTTTTAAATTGAAAATAAACCCAGGCCAATAAGCTTGCCCAATTCATGACTGTTGCAACAATATTGTGCTACCATTTTTTTTTTGAGAATTTACTGTATTTAGATACTGTGTTGGCTATATCTCTCTTATGTTGTCACATAACATTTGCATGTGTATGTTTTTTCCCACATTACAAATGAAGACATATGTTTAAAAACATTCAAAGTCATAGCTATATGCTGGAAGAACCAAAATTTAGACATATAACTCTTATTGTAGTGCTGTTGCTGTAACCATGTTAGCTTACCCTTATTCTATAGCCATTATGCAAAAATGAATCTGAGGTTTATACCATCTATATACCATTTTAAGAATGCCAGGTCTATTGAAATGCAACTAATATGAAAGGCTAATATATGAGATCCTGCAAGCCATGTAAAGAAGATCTCTTCTCTGATGCTGTGTAAGCTATTTGGCTATCTAAGTATAGGGTCCATAAATAAAGGTAATGTTTTCAGAAGATGAATTCAGAGTAAGACTTCTTCCAGTACCCTACTATACACTGGTAGTCTGGCACCTTTAGGTCTAGTCTCTTGGGAAAGTGTGTGTACATAATGCCTATCATGTGTGTTTAAAAGCAGCAAAATAATCCAAAAACTGCATTAGGCATGATGAATCACCTCGTCTGTACTCGCCACCAGGCAATGGTGACAGCATTAATTAAGTAATTACTGTCTTCTGTTTTGCCTACTTTTCTATTTTATTTCTCGTGTAAACCTGTAAGGTGAATGCTATTGTCACCCCTTCACGGATCATGTAATGAAAGGATAAACAAATTTTAAACTGTAACTAAAATCACGGCAGTATCAGAAGCAAAAGTTACTCTACAGGGTGCTTAAGCCTGGCCTTTAGTTGCCGATTCACCATGTCTGGGGTCTGTCATCTCCTGGCTGGGTACTGCCTTGGGGACAGTTACCATCCAGACAGTCCCTAGAGCTTGGCGACCACGTAGAATGAATACCTGTTCACAGACATGCTAATGAATTTGACCCCGCAAGACTCCACTGCTCTTATAGCCATGGGACTCCTAAACTAACACGGCCACAGAAAGTTAGGTTTCCCCCTGGATATTATAGTGCTTCTTGGTCGTGTGACTCTTTTGAAATTGTGTTTCTTTTCGTAAAAGTGGCTGTGTCAGGAAGAGTTTGGGGTCTCACATCCATACTGAATTAAGCATTTAAAGCCAGCCTTGCACTGAATTCTAGCATTCATTTAGAACTTGGAAACTCTTCCATAGCCTGCTGTCTCTCGGAACTTCACCAGTTCATTGTTCTGTATCCTTTGTGTTCAGTCTTTCTTCCTTGTCTTACTTGCTTAGCATGAAATTATAGTCTCTGTAGTCAGAAAGCTTGAATTTAACTTTCAACTCCACCTCTTACTAGCTGTGTTCCTTGAGTAACTGAAAATTCTCTTGGCTTCTGCTTTCCAACTTAAAGAATCAGAATCAAAGCACTTGCTCAGTGATGGGGGTGAGATGTGGCCTACAGTAACTACCTAGTTAGCTACACAAGATCATTTGGGTTAAGTATTTCATGCCATCCAATGCATTTTATACACAAGAATTGATTTTTAAAAATGAGGTAGAGGCCAGTAATAGGACCTGAAAAAGCTTAAGTGCTATGCCTTTTTCAAAAGCATTGTACAAAAGGTAAGTCCTGACTTTTAAACATATAACATATCTATTGAGATATGTTTCATATACCATAAAAGTTGGACTTTGAAAGTATACAGTTTAGTGGTCATAGTTTTGCTGGGCTGTGAAATCAGTGAGAGCTCTGACAGGGCCAGTGCCCTTGTGAAGTCTCCATGAACTTCCCACTGCTTAAGTTCCCTTTACTGATAACCACCACATGTTACTACTGTCTGGTTATGAGTGGACATGTCAGGCCAACATGTCAGGACATTAGAGCAGCAATCTGGAACAAGCATTGTTCCTACCCAACAAGAACCTAAGTGCCTTCTGACAAGGAACAATTTTCTGGTAGTTTTGGGTATAAAGGTTGCTGTGGTGATATCTGCAGAGACTTCTGCTTACCAAACTTCAAAAAGTTAAAGTCTAAGGAAGCAGAAGCCTGGGGCACTGGGCACTGAGCAGGGCAGTCTCCAGCATGCTTTCCCCTGTACCTGGGCCTTCTTCCCCCCCCCATTTTCTCACTGCCCTCTGCTTACCCACCCACATCCACCCTGCTCTGGTTTGTCAGGGGCCATTTGGTGAAGCTCATGTGCTATTGGCCACTGCATGCACACCTTATACTATTCAAAGTTTGCGTGTGTGCAAGTCCCAGTTTTTAGTTTAATTTGTTCCCACATGTAATCCTACCTATGGGGTGGCTTTATTAAAATTAAAGTCATCTTTTTTTGTCATGTTGTCATGTTCAAATTGAGATCTTTCTGTAGGACCCAAGTGAGAATTACCTTATCATGAGAACCAAACTTTCCCAGTCACTATGCTCCTCGGGAGTCCCTATTCCAGCAATACTCAGTGAATTCAACCAAGAGCTCCCCTGAGACTTCTTCCAGGTCCTTAAATGAATTAACTGTTTCTTCTCTGCGATTAGTTTAAAGATCTGTTCTTGGAGCTTAGAATGGGTGAGGGTGGAACATTGATTTTTATAAGATACACAGATCACTTTTGTATTAGATCTTAACATATACTGTCAGTAAAATTTGGGAACGTCTCTAAATCTGAGTGTTTACACACTTGGGACGTGGAGATAATTACACAACTCTGAGACTAGTTTGGTTTAACACTCAGATAATGCTTAGCATATAACAAGAATTCAGCATATTTTCTTTTTTTCTTCCTGCCAAGTTTAATCTTACAAATAAGTAGAGTTGTTGGTTCCTAGAGATGATTCTTAACTTTGGTCTCTTCTTCAGGCCTGTCTGGGTAAAATCAGACATCAGCATTTGGAATTTGGCTTTCAAAGACACTAAAAAATTCCATTATGAAGGGTCCATGATGAAGATGGGAAGTACTGGTTACATTGTCTAAGAATGTAATTCACTCCCAGAGTCTTCTTTTAGTTTTCCACATGAGGATGGCTATCTGGAGTCCCATGCACCAGAGCAGTAGGATCTAGTGGAGAAGCCCACAAAAACACCCAGGCTTCAGGAATGCAGCATGGAGTTTCTGAAACTTGCTTAGTGCAGATTTAAGTCGCATGTCCCATCTGGAAGCTTCAGGTGCTCACTGAAGTTGACAGAGCTGCACATCTCCAGGCGAGGTCTCAGAAGTTCTGATAGTCCTTGCAGCTGCAAAAACCACTAACCTGTGGCAGCAGCACAGAGCTAAATTGCTTCAGGATAGATTTGGAAACTTACTGAAAGTCAAAACTGACTGAAGGAGAAAGAGTCAAATTCGTGGCGATACTCTAGACTTCACTAAGTAAGCGAGGAGCTTTATTTTGGCATGTTGAAAGAAATTGCTATTGAGTAAAGCTGTTGATTTTTTGTAGTTTGTTTAAACAGTCCAGAACCACTGCAGTCTATATGAAATCACTGGAAGTCGTATGTGCTGAAATGTTGGAGCATTCCAAATATTGCATTTTTTAAAATGTCATTTGGTGGGGAAATATTGGTCTTTTAATTATGAATGTTATTTTGGGGACATTTGTAAGCATTTGGTACTGGGTTTGTAAGTAAAAAAAAAATCAAATTAATATTGATTATTACTTTGGTGTATGACAATGCTCCCTTTAAGAAATTAATTGTGTTTTTTTAGCCTAATATAAATAAAGTAATCCACCCACTTACTCATACCTTCTCTTTGGCACTAATTAAGCTGAGAGCTGAAGTCTTCTCTGACTGTTCAGCTTCAGTCACCTCTGAATATACAGACTCTAAGAGGTAGGATAATGTGGGTGCGGGCAAAGCTCATCTTCACTGTCTCATTTTTTCCCTCAGTGAGAATTTTCTTCCTTTGTGATTTGTGTCTTGGAAGAGGGACACTAGGTCACTAATTTAGAAAGATAATTGCAAAACTCAGATAGAGTGATTATTTCATGTAACTATGATAGAGTGACTAATGCCTCAGGGATTCCCTGTGCTCCCTAATCCAACTGCCCCACCTTACATCCCCAGTTTTGTTCGAGTGACTCTTGTAGCTGCAGAATCCCTGGCCTAGGGAGACCGATTCTGAACTTGTAAGATGGTAGAGGTGATGTTTACCCATCTCTGGGGTGTACCGGCTTTGAGAGGGAGCAATCCACATGGAAGGAGAAGGTGGGCCAATAGGAATAGTTTTGTGCCTAGGTGCCCACCAGGCCCACCCTCACACCAGCTTCCTGAATCTGCTCCAACTAGAAGATTTGACTGCAGATATGGTATAGAATTCTTAAATTTGTGATTCTTGGGTTCTGACTAAAGAACCAAAATAAATTCCATTGCAAAGTGGTTAAGTCCAGTGATCAAGTGCATTTTCATTGAAATCTGACAGAGTTAGGAAGCCTACCTTGCCCTTTTATTAGCTGGGTAGACTTATGTTTGTGAATGTCTGACATTTTATCATTGTCTAGTTTCAAAGCCTAAAAGTTGAAAGTGTTTAAAACAAAAAAGTAGTTAAAAAACTAGAGAAATTACAATTTTCACTCAGAATTTAAAAGTGCTATTTTTTAATAGGTTTTATTAAAATAATTATACTTTTTTATTTTAGTGATAATATTGTTATCATGAAAAGTACGGTTACCAGTTTTGGTTTGAGAGCTAAAATCATATGATGGGGGTTAATCTTCATCTTATGACATCAATTATTATTAAAAAAAATAAAACAAAGCCAGGCTTATAATTGGTCGGCTTCAAGGTACACTGTATTTTTGGCTTTCTTCATTGATGAGCCTGTGATTAAAGATTACTATTATGGCAGTAATTTTTATAACACTTGTAATGGCTATGGTGATGATTCAAACTCTCCCCCAAAAGAAGATAGACTCCTCAGAGCAGAAGCACTTATTTTGTGGGTACAAGCTTGGAGCATATCACTGAATTTGTGATACAAAGACTCTATCTTTCTCTTCCACTTGGTCTGTACTGACTCGCTGGGGCAGTTGGGTATGGGGTGACTTCTCCTGCTTCTCTAATCTTACATATATTGGAGCTCTGCCCCCTGAAAGCTCCTTCTGGCAGGTGGTGATCATTGCCCCTCATCCTCTCCATGAAAGAGTACCCATCAAATCTTGAAATCAGGGATTCTTCTGTGGCTTTCTACATAAGAAATTATATATTTTCCCTTTAAAAAAAATAGTCAGATACTCAGTAGCCTCTAATGGGCCATAGATTTCTGGATGTCTACTTTCTTCCTCCTGCTTTTCTACCCCATAGGGTTTAGACAATTGAATAGTGTTAAGGAGGTCAGATTAGTCTAAGTGGCAGGGAGACATTTCCTGATTAAGGGTTGGGTAGGATTGAATATTTTGCAACCTTTAAGTATTGTTTGATCTAAATATAAATTGACTTATCAAGCTTCACTGTTATTTCTCCTGCAAGCTACTCAAGCTTGTCAGCTGGAGGGAGGCAAGCTGAGTCAGATACATACCAGCCAGGCTCAGAACCTGCCTCCTGTAGATCTGGTTCACTTACGTCTTCCTTCCACAACTCAGCTTTCTGGAACCGGGGGTTAACTATTTGTCAGGCAGGGTTCTCTGTTTTGAGATGATAGTGAAGGGAGGACCCTTTGGATGGTGATAGATTCTGTTGCTCTTACACCAACAAACATAAATGTTGGCAGTTCTGGTCCCCATCTCCATCCATTCCATTTCTGAGATGGCCAATTGAAAAGAGAGTCCCATATGCCTCAGTTATTATGCCTAAGAAATTGTCACTAAAGGCAGATATACATTGTATCATTGGAATAGACAAGAAAAAGCCTTAAACACATACCTATTGCTTATTTGGTAGGCATAATAAGAGAGTTAATTCATAGAATTATCTCTCTGATACAAAACACTATTGCCAGCCGTGTCAGAGGAGCTGCAGTCAGAAGTGGAGCTTGTGGACTAAAGGCCAGAGTATAAAAAAGCTACTCTGGGTGCATCCAGGAGAGGCAGATCCGCTGGAGGATTGTCTCCAGAATGCCCCCTCTTCTGCTGTGCTTCGTTCTGTTTGTTGCCGACATGTTCCGGCTATGTTTGGCGTGGTGTAATTGTTAAATGAAGGGATCCCACTGCATCTAGTATAGTGTGATTGTTTCTTGGGAAAATCCTGCTACTCACTGGGCAATTTACTTGAAGCTCCTAATGAAGATGACTCTTGTAAGAGCAATGTTGAATATATAGGTCTATGATTTAATTGGACTTTCTGAGTCACTGAACAGATACAGGTGGTTAAGACAGTTAGTGAAGATGATGATTAGGGTACCTTCCTTTTTCTTAGATATGAGATTTGAAGAAGATGAAAAATAAGAACAAGGAAATTTCATGAACTATAGACTCATGAATTCTGCCTGTGGAAAAACAGGCTGATGATTAAAGAAAACAACTATGCTTCCACATTTTTTTTCCCCAAGACACTAAAGACAACAATTAATAAATGGGACCTCCTGAAATTGAGAAGCTTCTTTAAGGCAAAGGACACAGTCAATAAGACAAAACGACAGCCTACAGGTCTTAGCCAGGGACATCTGTGGGGACAGGCCTGAGCCAGCAACCTCCACCAGAGCAGGCCTGAACCAACTACCACAGCTGGAGCAGGCCCAAGGCAGTGACCTCAACAGGAGCAGACTTGAGCCAGTCACCTCTGCCAGAGTATGTCCAAGGCAACCACCTCCACAGGAGCAGGTACAAGGGAGCTTATGAGTAAGTACATATGATATTTGTCTTTCTGGATCTGGGTTACCTCACTCAATATGACATTTTCTAGATCCATCCATTTGCCCACAAATTTCAAGGTGCCATTATTTTTTTTCTGCTGCGTAGTACTCCATTGTACCACATTTTCCTTATCCATTCTTCAGTAGAGAGGCATTTAGGCTGTTTCCACATTCTGGATATGACAAACAATGTTGCTATGAACATAGTTGAGTACATGTCCTTTTGGTACAATTGAGTATCCTTTGAGTATATATCCAAAAGTGATATTGCTGGGTCCTGAGGTAGGTTGTTTCCTAATTTTCTGAGAAATTGCCATATCAATATCCAAAGTGGTGGTACCAGTTTCACTCCTACCAGCAATGGAGGAGAGTTGCCTTTACCCCACATCCTCTCCAATATAAGCTGTCATCAGTGTTTTTGATCTTGGCCATTCTTGCAGGTTAAGATGGAATCTCAGAGTTGTTTTATTTGCATTTCTCTGATGGCTAAGGATGTTGAGCATTTCCTTAAGTGTCTTTCAACCATTTTAGATTCCTCTGTTGAGAGTTCTCTGTTTAGGCCTGTACTGATGTGGGAAGTCCTTCTGTATATCTGTTACTTTTATTGGTTAAGGAATAAAGAAACTGCTTTGAGCCTATAGTAAGGGAGAACAGAGCTAGGCAGGGAAAACTAAACTGAATGCTGGGAGAAAGAAGGCAGAGTCACCCGATGCCATGTAGCTGCCAGAGGGGCAAGATTCGAGCTGCTATCTGGAACCTTGCCGGTAGGCCACAAACCTTGTGGTAAAATATAAAATAATGGAAATGAGTTAACCAAAAATATAAGAGCTATCTAGAAATATGCTTAAGCTATTGGCCAAACAGTGTTTTAATTAATATAGTTTCTGTATGATTATTTTGGGAGTCTGGGCAGCTGGGAAATGAACAAGTGGCCTCCTACTACACTGTTTCCCATTCTTTATTTGATTGTTTGTTCTTTGGATGACCAATTTCTTGAGTTCTTTGTATATTTTAGAGATTAGGCTGCTGTCCAATGTGGGGTTGGTGAAGACCTTTTCCCATTCTCTAGGCTTTTTGTCTTTTTGACTGTGTCCTTTGCTTTACAGAAACTTTTCAGTTTCAGGAGGTCCCATTTATTAATTGTTTCTCTCAGGATCTGTGCTGCTGGTGTTATACTTAAGAAGTGATCTCCTGTGCCAGTGCATTCAAGTGTACTTTCCACTTTCTCTTCTATGAGGTTCAGTGTGGTTGGTTTTATGTTGAGGTCTTTGATCCATTTGGACTTGAGTTTTGTGCATGGTGCTAGATATGGATCTATTTTCATTATTTTACATGCTGATATCCAGTTATGCCAGCACCATTTGTTGAATATGCTTTACTTTTTCCATTTTATATATTTTTTTTTGCTTCTTTGTCAAAAATCAAGTGTTTGTAGGTGTGTGGATTGATATCTAGGTCTTTAATTTAGTTCCCTTGGTCCTCCTGTCTGTTTTGATGCCAATAGCAGGGTGATTTCAGCACTGTAGCTCTGTAGTAAAGTTTGAAGTCAGGGACTGTGATGCCTCCAGAAGTTCCTTTATTGTACAGGATTGTTTTGTTATCCTGGTTTTTTTGCTTTTCCATATGACGTTGGATATAGTTCTTTTGAGGTCTGTGAAGAATTTTGCTGGGATTTTGATGGGCATTGCATTGAATCTGTAGATTGCTTTTGATAAGATTTCCATTTTTACTATGTTAATTCTACCTACCCAAGAGCATGGGAGATCTTTCCATTTTCTGGTGTCTTCTTCAATTTCTTTATCCATAGTTTTTAAAATTCTTGTCATACAGGTCTTCCACTTGTTTGGTTAGAGTTACTCCAAGATATTTTATGTTATTTGTGGCTATTGTGAAGAGTGATGTTTCTATGATTTCTTTCTTAGTCCATTTATCATCTGTTTAAAGGAGGGCTACTGATTTTTTTGAGTTAATCTTGTATCCTGCTTTGTTACTGAAGGTGTTTATGAGTTGTAGAAGTTTCTTTGTAGAATTTTTGAGGTCACTTATGTAAACTATCATATCATTAGCAAATAGTGAGAATTTGATTTCTTCTATTCCAAATTGTGTCCCTGTGATCTCCTTTTGTTGTTTTATTGCTCTAGCTAGAACCTCAAGTACTATATTGAATAGATATAGAGAGAGTGGACAAACTTGTCTTGTTCCTGATTTCAGTAAGTTGCTTTAAGTTTCTCTCCATTTACTTTGATGTTGGCTGTTGACTTGCTCTATATTGTCTTTATTATGTTTAGGTATGTTCCTTGTATCCCTGCTCTCTTCAAGACCTTTATAATGAAGGGGTGTTGTATTATGTCGAAGGCTTTTTCTTTGGCTTGGAGTTTTCCTTCTAGTACCTTGTGTAGGGCTGGGTTTGTGGCTAGGTATTGGTTAAATCTGGTTCTGTCATGGAATATTTTGTTTTGTCTGTCTATGGTGATTGAAAGTTTTGCTGGGTATAGTAGTCTGGGCTGGCATCTGTGGTCTCTTAATGTCTGCATAACACGTGACCAGGACCTTCTGGATTTTATTGTTTCCATTGAGAAGTCAGGTGTCATTCTGATAGGTCTGCCTTTATATGTTACTTGGCCTTTTTCTTTTGCAGCTCTTAATATTCTTTCTTTATTCTGTATGCTTAGTGTTTTGATTATTATGTGACAAGAGGCCTTTTTTGATTCAGTCTATTTGATATTCTGTAAGCTTCTTGTAGCTTCATATGCATATCTTTCTTTAGGTTGGGAAAGTTTTCTTCTTTGATTTTGTTGAATATATTTTCTGTGCTTTTGAGTAGGACTTCCTCTCCATCTTCTATCCATATTATTCCTAGGTTTGGTCTTTTCATGGTGTCCCATATTTCCTGAATATTTCGTGTTAAGTTTTTGTTAGATTTAGCATTTTTTGACTGATGAGTCTATTTCCTCTATTGTATCTTCATCACTTGAGCTTCTCTCTTCTATCACTTGTATTCTGCTATTTTTGCTTGCATTTGTGGTTTCCAGTCATTTTCTCATAATTTCCATTTCTATAGTTCCCTCGGTTTATATTTTCTTTATTGTCTCTATTTTGGTTTTCAAGTCTTGAATAGTTTCTTTCATCTGTTTGCTTGCTTTTTCTTGGTTTTCTTTAAGGGATTTGTTGATTTCTTTCAACTTTTTGTTTGTCTTTTTCTCCATTTCTTTGAGAGAATTTTTTATTTCCTCTTTAAGGGCCTCAAATATTATCTAAATGTTATTTTTGGTCATTTTCCTCTGCTTCATCTATATGGGGGTGTTCAAGTTTTGCTGTTGTAGGGACACTAATTTTTGTTGGTGTTGTGTTGCTCTTTGTGATGTTGAATGTATTCTTACCTTGTCTACCCATCTTTTCCTCTGATTGGTGTAAGTGGGGCTGTGTCTCTGGTGATCAATCTCCCAGGTGCCAGTGGATTCAAGGCTCAGATGGTTGTTCCTTGTGGTGTAGTCAGGGCCACGGTTCCAGTTACTGCAGATGTCACTCGGCATTCCTGGAGGTCACTCAGAGCTCCTTGGGGTAGCTCTGCAAACCTGGGAGTCATTTAGGCCTGATCCCATGGAGGTGGCTTGCTTGGAGCTGCTCCCACAGAGGTCATTGACTTGGGCCTGCTCTCTTGAAGGTCACTGATTCACGCTTGGTTCCACAGAGGTCTCTGGCTCAGGCCTGCTCCTTCAGCAGTGGTTCTCTTGTACCTGCTCCTGTGGAGATCCTTGCCTCGGGCCTGCTCCAGCAGAGGTCACTGGCTCAAGCCTGCTATTGTGGAGGTGGCTGCCTTGGGCCTGCTTCAGCGGAGATCCCTGGCTCAGGCTTGTTTTCACAGATGTCCCTGGCTTGGGCCCAGTACTGCAGAGGTCTCTGGCTTGTGCATGCTCCCTTAGGGGCCATTCCTTTGTACCTGCTCCTGTTGAGATCACTGCCTCAGGCCTGCTCCAGAGGAGGTTGCTGGCTCAGGCCTGCTCCAGAGGAGGTTGCTGGCTCAGGCCCGTTCCCATGGAGGTCCCTGGCTTGGTCCCAGTCCTGCAGAGGTCTCTGGCTTGGGCTGCACTTCATTGACTTTTAAAGAAAAGTGTAGCTACCTGATCTCTTACACCCACCCCATCCTGTTCCTTAAAAATCCTCATTCATCCTGCTGCCTCTGTGCTCCTAAGACTGAGTTGTTCCTGTGAGGACAGCACAAGGGTAAGAAAGATAAACAAACTCAAGCTAATATTGTCTTGTAGGTCAGGTTTCAGCTCAGTTCCTCAAACTTTTTCTTAGTTTTTTAAAAGAAAGACTATGCAGTTTATCTCTTTACATAATGCTTCAATTTATAGCTTATGTTAATCAGTTATTCAATTATCAAAAATTTATATTTATTTGATATTAATAAATATTTACATACTTTTAAAAATATTGTGGGAGTAACCAACCACTTTCTGTTTAGGCTTATGTTGCCTTGCACAAGAAAACCCATTTTGGCACCATTGTTGGGCCAAGAACCTGCGACTAGACAATTAATACACCCTGGGGGAAAACTTATTACTATTATTCTACTAAATCAATATAGTATTAAATCGACTTCTAATGACTTGTTATACCCATAGATCAGTCATCTCTTGACCCTCATTAGGAAAGCTTCTGTTGCAGTAGGTAGTGATTAAGACAGAGACCCACAACTGACCACGGTGCAAAGAATAAGAGCCTATAGGATGTTCAGCTCTAAATGGATCATCTAAACTCCATCCTCTCCTTCCAAAGCTCGGGGATCACTGTGAAAGGAGGGCAGAAATGAGTATAAGAGCCAGAAATGGTGATGAAAAAAGGAAATGCTGTCCTCCAGGTACAGCAGGGCACACACAAATGAACCCACAGTGGTTCTGACATCGTGCATGAGCTTTGTGCAGGCTCCAGCCAGATTCAATATCAACGTGGAGATGGGGGTGGATATGAAGTGTCACCCTAGCCAGGGGCTATTGGAAATTGATGACTGCTAGGAAGGGGTGGGCTATTTATAAGTGTATCTGCTTGTAGGTCAACTACAGTACAACAGAATACCACACATTCAGGAATATATGCTTCTCCCAAATTGGACTACATGGTCAAAAACAAACAAGAGAGAGGACACAAAGTTGGGCATGGAAGGGGCTGGATCCAGAAGTTGGGGCAGTGATAACTAAGACCAAAACATATTGTACAAAGTTGACAAATAACTAAAGGGGGTGATGGGAGTGTGTCAATAATATATCCTTTCAGTCCAAGAAACTAGAAATAAAGGGAAGAACATTGTACATAATGTTAAAATAGAAGGACTAATAAAGATAACAGAATAATTCTTGAAAATAGGAAATAGTGGAGAAAAGAAATAAAACTGGAATTTGGTTCTTGGCAGAGATAAATAAAATTGAAAGACCAGTTAGACTTACTGGGATAAAAGGAGATGGCAAACTTCCAATATCAAGGATGCAAAGGAGGCATGATATAGTCTATATACTTTAAAAAGATGACAAAGGGGAATTATAGATAACTTTATGCCAATAGTTTCCACAGATTAGGTAAAATGGATAAATTCCTTGAAAGATGCTAACTGCTAAAGGTTACTCAAAAAGAAATGACATATGCAACTCTGATTTGTCAATACACAATAGAATCAAGTACAAAGAAATTACTAAACTGAACAGCCTCGTGTTTAAACATGTAATTAAAACATACAGTTTTAACAAATTGCCACAAAGAGACCTTTAGACCCACAAGGCTTCATTGGTGAACACTGCCAAATATTTAGGGAAGGAAAATACCAATTAAACTCTTCCAGAATGAGTTGTCTCTGTGTCTTTGATTTTAACCATTCTGGCAGGTGTACGGTGGAATCTCAAAACACCTGGCACAAGGGAATCTACAAGGATGGCCCCAGCTAAGACTTCTAGCAATAGTGGATATGTAGCCTGAACTGGACATCTCCTGTAACCATATTGGTGTCTAGCCCAATTGTCATCAGAGAGGCTTTATTCAGCAAATGATGGAAACGGATGCAGACCAACAGGCAAACAGGCGAAGTTCCAGAATCCCATAGAAAAGGAAGAGAAGGGATTGTAGGATCCAGAGGGCTCAAGGACACCACAAGAAAACTCAAAATCAACTAACCTGGCTTCATAGGGGCTCACAGACACTGAACTGACAATCATGGAGTCTGCATAGAACTGACCTAGGCCCTCTACATATATGTTAGAGTATATAGCTTGGTCCTCTTGTGAGACACCTAACAATGGAAGCAGGGGCAGTCTCCAACTCTTTTACTGGCTTTAGGGACCCCACTCCTCATACTGGGTCGCCTTGACCAGCCTTAAAACATGGGGGTGGTGCTTAGTCTTACTGCAACTTGGTATGTTAAAGTCTCATGTAACTCAGGCTGGCCTCAATTCACTGGGTAGCAAATGCTGGCCTTGAATTCCTGGTCATCCTATTCTACATCCTGAAGGCTAGGATTACAAGTGTGCGCTATGTGTTGAGGTAACAAAATTCCTAATGAAAGTGTATTAAATCTTATATAATAATGTATTTATATGTGCAGTATGTAATGATCAACTAGTTTATTTTTGGAATATTAGGATGGGTATACATTGCAAATCTATCAAGGTGCTTCATCATATTAAAAAAAACTAGTGTATATTAATGATGTAAAAGAGTCATTGATTAAATTAAACATCCATTTGTGGTTAAAAAAATTCTCTAGGCTAAAATGGAATAGAAAGCAACTTTCTCAACCTGAAAGCAGGCATCTTCAACATTCCCATAGCTGGCACCTTACTGAAAGTTAAAAGGCTGAGTGTTCTGCCTTTCCAATTGAAAGCATGCATCTCCCTTGTCCGTGGCCAGCATCCTGGTGGAGCTGGTAGCCAGGATGTACCAGGCTGTAGGCTAGAAAATCATCATCACTGCTGTGAAAACTACCACACAAAAGCAACCAAAAGACCTCGTAGAACTAATAATAAGTGAGTTTATCTAAGTCCTGGGATATAAAATCAGCATCTAAAAGTCAATCATATTTCCATGTACTATCAATAATTAAAATTTTAATTAATTTAATTAATAAAATTTAACTGTTTTTTATTTCTTTAATTTTTATTTATTTATTTTTAATAAATTTATTTATTTATTTATTTTATATCCTGGCTGCAGTTTCCCCTCCTTCTTCCTCTTCTCCCAGCCCCAAACCCTTTTTTGTTCCTACCTCCCAATCCATTCCCTCTTCCCTTTCTGGTTTTTTTTTTTTTAACGGGCAGGTCTCCAACAAGTATCAACAAAACATGGCAAATAAAGTTGATGTCAACCTCTCATTTCCACATATGCACACCCTACGTGCATCCAACAAACATGTACAAACAAAATATATATCACACAAATAAATTTTAAAGAGAGAAACAACTCTGGGGGAAATGGGTGAAATTTTTGAATGGACAGACACTTTGTTATAAAAGATACACTAATGGTAAATGAACATGTGAGAAGATGCCTACATTATCAGTCCCTAGGGAAATGCAAGTCAACACCATGAGATGCCATTTATAAACCTTTAGAGTAACTTTAAAAATGTTTTATTAATTATTTGATAATGCCATACAATGTATTTTGATATTCACCCCCTACTGCTGTCCCCAACTCTGTCCATTTTCAACAACACCTCTCTACCTCCCCCCATTTTCCTTCATCAACTTCAAGTCTTCTTTTTTACATAACCCATTGAGTTCATCTTTTGCTGCTCATGTGCTTCTGGATGTGTGGGGTACTCTCCTGGAGTATGGCCTACCAGCCAGTGCCTGCACATTGAAAAAAACTGGCTTTCCTGCCTCCAGCAGCCATCTCCTGTCAATAGCTCATTAGAGGTAAGGGCTCTGCTCCTTCCATGCTAACATGTTGACTGGCTGGAGCTTGAGCCAGCAGCCACAGTTGCTGAGAGTTCATGGGTGTGACAGTTCTGTCATGTCCAGAGACACTGTTTTTTTTCCAGTCTTCTCCAACCTTTGGGTCTTACAATCCTTCCACCTGCTTTTCTGAGCTGGATTGTGAGCATTGGGCAGGGGAGGAGAGAATCATTTGTGGTTGAGAATTCCACAGACATTATTTTCTGCCCTTTGACCACTTGTGAGTTTTTTGTTTTTGTTGTTGTTAATTGCCATTCACTGCACAAAGAAACTTCTGATGAGGACTGAGAGCTGTGGATAGAGAGATATGAATTGAGAGAGCAGTTTGATACTATGTCCATTTAACAAAGTAATAGTGGTAGGTTCACTTGTGGGGTCCTGTGTTTTACACTCTGGGAATGAAGGAATGTGCATCTGTGTAAATGGAAACTGTACTTTTGTTTCCTGTCCACCCAGACCTGAATAAACACACGAAAACTATATTAATTACAGAACTGTTTGGCGGATTGATCAGACATATTTCTAGCTAGCTCTTACATCTTATATTAACCTATTTCTATTTATCTGTGTATTGTCACAAGGCTACAACTTACTGGTAAGGTTCTGGCATCTTTCTCCTTCAGCAACTACATGGCATTTCCCTGACTCTGCTTTTTTTTAATCCCTGTATTCAGTTTAGTTTTCCTGCCTACCTACATTCTGCCCTGCTTTAGGCCAAAGCAGCTTCTTTATTAACCAATGGTAATAAAACATATTCACAGCATACAGGGGGAATCCTCCATCACTTCCCCTTTTCTGTCTAAATAAAAAGGAAGGTTTTAAATTTAATATAGTAAAATTACATATAACAAAACAGTTATCAAGAAAGAGTTACACTTACAATATTTAGGCTATTTGTTTCTGGAAAGTTTCATATATAATTTATCTTTTATCATAACTAATAAAAACTATAATTGTAACTATCAGTCTTCAACTCCATCAAAAACCCCAGAGGAATATAATATTATCTAAGTAAACAGGTAGTGTATTGTAAGCAACTTCCAAAAATCTGGAATTGACAGAGACATCTCATTGCGTGCACAGTCACCCAAAGTTCTTCTATAACATTGGGGTATCCAATCTTCAGCCTACTGGCCCACAGTATCTGGCAGACTTTTCCATGAAGCAGGAAATTTGAAAGACTGTTTTACCTATATTGGCAGTTTGTCAGCCACTTTATTCTGTGTTCTTCAGAATGCTGGCAGACTCTTTCATGAAGCAGGGATGCTGAAGGACTGTCTCACCTTCTTTAGGCAAGTTCAGCAGTCATTTTTTGTGGGTCCTGCATGTCCAGTTTATACAGAATAACATTAAGAAGTCCATGCAAGAGCAGTTTCTTGCCCAAATGACTAGCCTTGTCACATTGAAGGCAAATTCCATAAGGAGTTTCTTCAGTGCCCATCAACTTCTCTGAAGTAATTGGTGCTTCCAGAAGCAAACGTGTCTCACTGTTGAGAAAAGTCTAAGTTCTTAAAACATTTTAAATGCCATATTCTGTAGGTCGTTGAATGGTTTGAAAAATACCTATCCATCGGAAATATATCTGTGTACATCTAAAAAACCTAAGTAACATGTCTACAGCTTGACTATTATAGATTACTATCTATTAATCAGTATTTCTTAATTATACATTACATTTTTAAATGAACTGTATAAACATAAAACCTTACAAGACTAGGATTATACATATAACCAAATCAACCTTAAATTTGTATCAGTAAACCAAAGTCCACACCTATGTATTCATTTCTATATCCTATCCCCCCTTTTTAGAAAGAGATTGACTGCGACCATTTAACCATTTATACCCAATCCCTTTTATATAAAACAAACATTTATAAACAATCATTTTGGGAATTTGTGCATAGTTTTCTCTAAACTGCTTCCTGCTGTTTGTTGGGTGAAGTATTTTTAGGATTCTTAGAGACCTTTTGGGGAGTTTTGTTCTGTCAAAACCACAGTAGCCTGGAAGGAACCCACAGGTTCTCATCTTCTGTGGAAACAAAAACAGAACCTCTTTTCCAAAGCAACATATCCTTAGGCTCAAATTTGAAAGTCAAGATACCTTTAAAATATATATATTGGTTTAGCCTAGCAGCTTACTATCTCTCTGCAGTTGAAAAATTCAAAGAAAACACAATAATATGCATAATACAGACTCCTTGTATATTTCCCATCTTTACATGTCTTTTTTCTCTCTTTCTTTTATTTTTATTTTTAAATTTTTTTTTGAGATAGGTTTATCAGTGTGTTGTTGTCCTAGATCTTACTCTGTAGACCCAACTGGCCTTGAACTCTCAGAGATCTGCCTGCTTCTGCCTCCCAAGTGCTGGGATTAAAGGCATGTGCCACCATGCCTGACTACTCTATTTCTTTTTTAAGGACTCTCTCTATCCTTTTTTTTTTTAAAAAAAAAACCATTTAGAGTTTTGATGTTGTTGTTGGAATCTGTCTTTACTGTATGTGTCTATCTTTTTCTGAGCACATGAGTCCTAAATCTGCTAAGCAGCATGGCTGGGATTAAAACCGTGGCTTTGGCAGCTGGCTCCACCCCGTTCCTTCACTTTCTGAGAGTCTAGCTTCATGGTGGAGGTACTGGCAGGAGCCATGCTTATTGCCTCAACTCTGTAGAGTTTTAAGGTTCCTGCCACCATGAAAAAGCAAGCCTCTGACTGTTCATTAACATCATTTAAGTGTTTGGTGGCAGAGCCTCTTAAAAAACCTGCAAGGTTTTTACCACTAAAGATGAATTGGAGCTGCACTTCTGCTCTCTGCCAGAAAACAGAATCTATCTGAAAATACATGGCTCCCAAAAAGCTCTAGTTGGCTTTTGCTTTTGTGGGTCTAGAAGTCCTGCCCCATGTCCCCTCCCCCGGCTTTTGCTTTTTTAGGCTTTATGTGGATGTATGTTGCTGAATGTTGGGAACCATTATGTAAACAGAGACTATACTTTTGTTTCCCAGCTGCCCAGACCCAAATAATCACACAAAACTATATTAATTACAACACTGTTTGACTGATAGCTTAGGCATATTTCTTGCTGCTCTTACATCTTAAATTAACCTTTTTCTATTCATCTGTGTATCACGAGGCTGTAGCTTACCAGTAAGGTTCTGGCATCTTTCTCTTTCGGCAACTACATGGTGTCTGCCTGACTCTGACTTCTTTCTCCCAGCATTCAGTTTAGTTTTCTCACTTATTCTATTCTGCCCTGCCAAAGCAGCTTCTTTATTAATCAATGGTAATGAAACATATTCAAAGCATATAGAGGGGAATCCCACATCCTAACTGCTTTGGAAAAATGAGTTCTTTCAAAAGTAAATATATGTATGATCTAACTAGAAGCAACATGCTAGTCCATCCAGTGAAGTAAAAACTTACATTTAAATGAAGACCTGCATGTAATTGTTTATAGAAGCTTTTCTTATAATAATCAATTATCAGCAAATTTCCTAATGCTCTTCTCCTAGTAAACAAAATGTATGGTATATTATCCAGCTATGCAATAAAATGAGTCTCAGGTAAATCATGCTACGTAAAAATCATGTTCAGAAGATTTTTCTCTGTACAATTTCATGCATATGACTATGACTATGCATCTGGAAAAAGCAAAGCCTTATGAACAAATCAGAGCGACTGGTTGCCAGAGCCTGGATTTAAGAGTAGAGGTAAAGGCTTTCTGTAAAAGGTCATAGAAACACTTTAGGGTAACCTTTACAAAGTTATTTATTTGTCCAAGTTTGTGGAACTCTGCAAAAAAAATGTTAAATACCAATCTAAATAAGTGTCATATTAGGCAAAAAAAAATTGAAATTGCAAACATTGCCTTCATAGGAATACCTCTGACTTAGCATCACATATTCTTTCTAGAATGCCAATTTTCTCTAGGCCTTGCTCTATGTTGTTCAAAGCACTCACTAACATAATTTACATAGTCTGACATTATCTCTACCCTTAACTAGCACATAGGTTCTATGACCCTCTGCCTATTTCATTTGCTGCTGTGTTCCAAATACACAGGGCAGTTCTTGACACATTATATGTAGTAAAGATATTTGTTGAATTAATGAATGAATAAACCAGGGAAATGATTGTTTTGCCTGTGCCCTTTTGAGAGAGCTCTAAATCAATCACACAGCTCCATTCATCTGCCTTATCTACACAATGAGGGTTTCGCTCATCGTGGGGGAGCAAATATGGGGGTAAAATGGGTACAAATGCCTAAAACTTTCCTATAAACTCAATAGGACTGTATAAATTAGTATCCCTTTGAGAGTCGTACAGTCTTTAACTTTTGATGTTTCCCTTTACTTACATGATAGCATTTACAGCGGCAGACTGTGTTAGTTACATTACTCATTGCTGTGACAAAATACCGGGCAACATACTGTGGACTTTGGTCTGCCAGGCCATCTCGGTGGCTCTTACTGACTCTTGTGTGCAGAGGGGACTGAGTGGATGAGAAGATCTGGGGAGAGTAGGAAGGAGCCATTGTGATGAGGCAGGAAAGATTTGGTTTGTTAAATATATATTTTTAATATATTTTGCAAATCCCTGTTCTCCAGCTTTGAAAATGTGATTGTTTACTATATTTCCTGAGTGTGTGACACAGTAGACATAGGAGCTGAAGAGGCACTTCGTAATTAGTGGATTTGAATTGTTATATTAAAGGGATTAAAAGCTGCTTACCCTTCCTTCCTGAGGAGCTGAAATAAGATCATCTCATTTAGCGCTTGGGGCCCATGGGTAGTGACACGACTGGGACCTTTTCCAGCTGGCAGTTTTAGTTGTAAGAGGATCAGCCCATGTGACAGCAGTGCATAGGGCTGGAATGCCTCCCTGGTCTCATGTGCTGCCAACACTAGTCACGAGCACTTGTTCGAGAACAAAGAGCTAGCCTCCAGCTGCTTGTGTGAGTGTGCTGAGGCTAATCCTGGCTCTAGGATTAACTCTTGGAGTCTGGAGAAATTCAAGTGTGTTTTTTGAGGAAATGTAAGTTTTCAGAGTAGCAGGGAGATCCTCATTGAAAAAGAGTTGTTCTCAGTGGAGCGGGTTTGGGTTCAATTCCTCAATGTTGCCTGGTTGTGTCCACTCTTGAGAAAATTAATAACTCTCCCTGAACCCAAATCCCTTCAAATGTAAAACTGAAGTCCATTCCATTCAGTAATTCACTCATATAAAATTCACATATTAAGGGGGCACACAGGGAGGGTTGGGGGGAGAAAAGGGAAGATGGAAATGATGTAATTTTGTTTTAATTACAAAAGAAATAAAGTAAAAACAAAAACAGTAGAAACCAACTTGTCTCTTCTGACAGAGGATTTGCCATCTCAAGGATAGTAAGAATAACTCACAGAATTGTTCTAATGATAGATAGTTTTGAGAGAAGTGAATAGTTTGGACCATTTTCCCTGATGATATCTTTCATGAAAGAAAAGACGCTGATTGGTTTTCCTCAAATTCAATGTTAGGTGCTTGCCTTGTTAGTCTTAGCTTGGTGTTTCCAGCAGGGAGAGATTAACTCTAGGCACAAGCAGCTCTGTGAACAGCCAGAGATCCTGGGGATCAGGAAAGCATAGCTCATAGAAAGGGCAGTGAAGCAAGGAGCAGAGGCATAGAGAGGACTCTGATGATGAAGAGCCTTCCTGCCTCCAGCTGCATCTTTGCCCTTGGGTTTATGGCATATCCTGGTGTCTTTCTCTGTGTAGTGGTTCAAACTAGCCCTTACTCCCAAGCAAAATACAACATGAACTATTGCCATAACAGCACTCAATAAATGCCAGCCAGTGTCACTTTGCTCTCTCTACTTCTGCCTACTGGCATTGAACTGATTTGCCCGGTTATTCTACATCCTCAGAATTATTTATTCTCTATTTCTCTTTCCCCAGTTTCCACATACAGCCACTCACTAAGCTGTTCAGGTTTTGTTTCTAAATACTTGGTGCACTTCTCCTCTGGATTTGCTCTCCAGTAGGGCTCATCTTTCTTCAGGACTATAGCCACAGAATCTCATCAATTTTCTTTCTTCTTGTTGTTTGTTGTTTTTAGTTTGCCCTCCTTATGTTAGGTGCAGTGAATTATATAGAGATCAAGATGGTAAAGTTATCTCTCCCAGGGAGCAAACAGCTATCCTGCTTGGATTTTATTTCCCTTTCAGCGGGAATTTCCTGGACCATCCTTGCTACAACCAGGTTAACCCCAAGGCAACAGGAAAATATTACCTATTAATATTAAGCAGTTAAATGATTTTCAGTACATTCAGAATCCACGTTTTTAGCACAGCATGAGAAGCATCTCTCTACCTCTACTTTCTAACACAATCCCGGCCTCCCTGCTTCACATGGAAATGCTAGAATTAAATCCCTGTGCGATCCTCTAGATATACAGTGCTGTTGCACACCTCGGCCTCTGCATGGTGTTTTTCTGCCTAGAATAACCTTTCTTCAATCTTTCTTAGTAGTAATTCATGTCTCTAGACATTGTTCAGGTCTTCACTTGGTTCTGTGAAGTCTTTATACTATTTTCTTCCTTAAATAAGCTGCTCTTTTATCTGCTGCCTTAATACATACTTGTGTTGCTTTGGTGATTATGCTACCTATGCTCTTTAAGTTGTGTTCTGCTAGTCCTTCGTAAATGGGAAATACAGTAGATTTAAAGTATTTAATACACCTGAGCTACTGAGAACCATAGCTTGGAAGGCAGTGCACTGCAGAGTATTGCTGTTCACTCTCTGATGTGCCTGACTTACTACCACCCCTCACAGTCTAGTATACCACATAATGCTACTTAGCAAAAGAGCAAAGCTTAAAGTTCAACTTCTACTATAAATTAGTGTTTTTCTTATACAATCTTAGAGTCAAAAAGTCTTAGGTCAACCTATTATAAGTTGAGGACTATCTAGAAGCTGTAAGAATTTCGGCTACAGGTCTTCTAGAACCTTTCTTTTTTCTTTTTTTCATATTCTTTTATTTTTTTTCATTAAAAAATGTACATTTCCTCCCCTTCTCCCAGTCCCCTCCTGCTCCCCTTACCCCTCCTCCCTCCCTCTGCTTCCTTAAAAGAGGGCATGGTACCCTGCTCTGTGGGAAGTCCAAGGCCCTCCACCCTCCATCCAGTCCTAGGAAGGTGTGCATCCAAATAGACTAGGTTCCCAAATAGCTAATACGTGCAGAAGAGATAGGTCCTAGTGTCATTGTTGATGGCTTCTCAGTCTGCCCCCATTGGCAGCCACATTCAGAGAGTCCAGTTTGATCATATGCTTGTTCAATCCCAGTCCAGCTGGATTTGGTGCTGGAGAGGATGTGGAGTAAGGGGAACTCTCATCCATTGCTGGTGGGAATGCAAACTTGTGCAGCCTCTTTGGAAATCAGTGTGGTGGTTTCTCAGGAAATTGGGAATCAACCTACCTAGGGATCAAGCAATACCACTCTTAGGAATATACCCAAGAGAAGTCCAAAAGCATTTGTGCAACTATGTTCATAGCAGCATTATTTGTAATAGCCAGAACCTGGAAACAACCTAGGTGCCCCTCAATGGAAGAATGGATCAAGAAAGTGTGGAATATATACACATTAGAATACTACTCAGCAGTAAAAAACAGTGACATCTTGAATTTTGCATGCAAATGGATGGAAATAGAAAACACTATCCTGAGTGAGGTAACCCAATCCCAAAAAGACAATTATGGTATATACTCACTCATTAGTGGACTCTAGCCATAAACAAAGGACACTAAGCTTATAGCTCACAAGCCTAGAGAAGCCAAATAGGAAGGTGAAACCAAAGAAAAATATATATAGATCCTCCTGGAATTGGAAGCAAACAAGATCACCAGGCAAAAGTTGGAAGCACGGGGGCGC